>NMRB01001426.1:65186-95702 GCA_002633025.1 Notospermus geniculatus
CCCCACGCCCACGCTGTGAACATTGAATTGAGGATGAGTGCCAAATATAGCATTATTTCCTCTCGGGAGAGTATTGGGTGAATAATGTGCTGCAGGAGGAAACCGGAGCACCTGGAGGAAATCTGCAGTATCAAACAATTGCCCTTTAGCTAGCAGCACACTGGCCACCAAATCTGGCGTCCAGAAGCGTTCGACTGAACGCCTCTGGATGCCAGAGTTGGCTGCCAGTGGATCCTGGTGAGAGCACACCTGCCCAGACTTGGCGTTCAGTAGCATCTTTTCGGGCCACTTGAGGCTTCCACTTTGAAATCATGTGACATCAAGACGCAAGCTGATTGGCCAAAGCCTCACGCCGACTCCAAGTCTGGCTGCCATCGGTAGGACACTTGGCTGCTTCGGGAGTTCACAGGCGTTCACTGGCGTCAAAAATCAAACATGTTTGATATCTGGAGTTCAGTGGCGTCCGGCGGCGTTTTCCAGGTTCCATTCGTAGCACATTGGGGATTTTTCTGGCGTTTGGACATTGGCGTCGAAAAAACACCTCTGGACGCCGAAGTTGGCGGCCAGTCTGCTGCATACTTTTCTAATACATGAAGAAGGGGGCCAACTGAACTACGGATCGAACCCTGAACCTCAGCATGATGGGCACTACACCATTTCAACAGCCCAGGATGGCCCAACCATTGGTACGGTACGCTGGCCTGCAGGCTGGAAAAGAGTTAAGAATGAGCACAGGCATTATTTGGATGGGTGACCACTGCATACAATACCTTGACAAGTCCAACACTGTTACAAAATGTGCCATCAGTTTTTCCTCTTACTAAAAGTGACTTTTTCAAATTTTCAGATTGTCTGCTATGTTGTGGACTCCTACGACCCAAACGTCACCATCAGCACAAAAACACCCGCGATCAAGTTCACTACCACTAAATGGATTACATCAAATATTATCGCTGGGTTAAGCCAGGCCACCCAGTATAAGTGCAGTGTTATGGCACTTGGCAAGAGGGGTTATGGAAAAGCTGCGTCAAAACTCTCCTGGACCAGACCAAGTACGTGGTGAACTCTTCTTGAAAGAAGTTTTAGTAGAGTTGTTGTCTATTCATGACTGTTGAAGGTTCCAAACTGTTGGTGTACGGACAATAGAGAGGTTGCGCATCTTTCCGACTCTGGCTTCAACTACCAGAATGGATTGCAGTCCGCTGTAGACATCCTTGATAAAAACGATTTGATATATGTTTGCAAATCGTAAAATGCCATAACTTGGTGGCAGAATAATTTTGACTCGTAATCGGAAGTGCACGTAAATCGCAAATATTATAGTCGTGTTTCAAGTCGTAACGACTAGGCTTACGACTTCAACGACTTCAATATTCATTATTTACCCGCACTTCCCATTTATAGGGCCAAATTTTTCTGCCTTCAATTTATTGTGTTTGACGAAATGAAAACGTCTATCAAATCGTTTTTATCAAGGATGTCCACAGCGCACTACAGTTCATTCTCGTAGTTGGAGTCGGAAAGGCGCGCAACCTCGCTATTGTAAGTCTTGACACCCGACAGTGAACTGTTCGAAATGCCCAACAGTTAATAGACAGCAACTCTATTGTGAACTTTTTCTGAAGGAAGTTGTTTGCAGTGTGAATTGTTCTTGAAGGAAGTTGTTTGCAGTGTGAAGTGTTCTTGAAGGAAGTTGTTTGCAGTGCGAACTGTTCTTGAAGGAAGTTGTTTACTGTGTGAATTTTTCTTGAAAGAAGTTTTGTGCTGTGGGAATTGTTCTTGAAGGAAGATGTTAGCGGTGTGAACTAATCTAGAAGGAAGTTGCTTGTGGTGTGAACTGTTCTTGAAGGAAGTTGCTCGTGTGAACTGTTCTTGAAGGAAGTTGCTTGTGGTGTGAATGGTTCTTGAAGGAAGTTGCTTGTGGTGTGAATGGTTCTTGAAGGAAGTTGCTTGTGGTGTGAACTCTTAGTGAAGGAAGTTGCTTGTGGTGTGAACTGTTCTTGAAGGAGGTTGTTGTGTTGTGTGAACTGTTCTTGTATTATCTGGAAGTACATGTATAATGAAGATACTTCCATAGTTTGACCTGTCAGATAAAATTATTTATTTTCTTTCAGGACTTGACATAACCGGTGAGAAGTTTGTCAAGATCAAGCCTCGTGAGACAACTGACCACACAATCACAATCCACATTCCATCAGCTGAAGTTTTTGCTGCTCCAGTTAGGTAAGGTTGGAAAGTGTTAAAGCCGCACAGTATAGACAGATGGGTCACAATCGGCGACCCTAGTCTCGGTCACCCAGCCGCTGTTTCGAATCTGGGGATCCGTGTGGCAGTACTGCGGAATGAAACGGCTGGCTGCGCGAGACTACACGCAGTAGTGGGGATTCCCCAAGGGGATTCCCCCAACCTCGATGCAGGATAATGCTATAATATGTGGTTCTATGGTAATTATACATTATGCATGCCTGTAAATGAGGTTGCACTATATTTCGGCCAAACTGGGAGTGAGTAGCAGTGCATACTATGCGGCTTTAAAGCCATGCAGTCCCCGAAGTCAGCAGTTGATCTACGAGCTATTTCAGTCCAAAATAGAAAAAATTGTCCATTTGAAATTACAAGCAAACATTATATGTTATTATATGCAGGATTAAGTTGCCATAGTGGGAAAAAATGCAGCCAACGACTATAAAATTCGATATTTCAACATAATTAATCCGTAGTTCTGATTCAACTGCCATTTTGGTTCATACCGAAGTTGTTTAGGTCAACAGCCGATCAACACCATTGCCGAAGTGGTATGAAAGATTGATTGACATTGATTCATTGACGCTGATTGATTGGACATTGATCTTCAGTATCACCACAACTAAGATCGATAAATTCGTACCTAATTATGGCTAAATTTATATTTTATTTCCTCTGTTTTTCTAACATTTTTCTAACACGCGATAATTCAGTGCATTTAAAAACACAATATCAATATCAAAGCCGAATTCATGCCTGATTCGGGGATTGAATGGCTTTAAAGTAGCACAGTATTCATATTGGATCTCAAATGCATTATTTGGCTGCCGACGTAGAGGAGCCACCTAGCAGCAGCAACACGAATTACAAAAATCCATTACAAAATGTACGCAGTAAATCGGGCCAGTCGCCGGAATCTAGTTAGTCTCTTGGGTTGGAGAGTGGCTGTGATCTTACTGCACTGACCGAGCTATTTCATGACGTACAGGTGTCCTACCTTTTCAGCGGGCATCAATAAACAGCGAACTGGGCGAACTGAGCGAACTTGGCGAACTCTGATCGACTAGTTGGTTTCTAATTCCAATTTTCACCACAAGTTGACAGTGAAAGTTGTTAGGTTGGCCCTACCAATTCCAGCTATCTCAGGGCAATACCTTAGGTGTGATTTATGACCCCATTTGTCACTAATGTTTATCTGGGCTGCAGCATGTCAACCCACACATCAAGTGACATGACAGTAGCTAGGCCTATACTATACTATAAGGCCTTCGTGTCTGATGTATGCACAGATTCTCCTTCCATCAGGCAGCCTGCTTTAGGGGGCCATCTCAAAATTACGTTTTGATATTGCAAAAAAGACGAATTGACTTCATATCGCTGGTCAGTATTTCCCCTCATTGTTTTGGAACACTGCGAATCGACAGTGACAGATTTCTCTGTTAGTATTTCCTGATGAAAAATTCATCTTTTGTATGGAAACACTTATGTATGGGAACACTAGAAAAGGTTACACCAGCAGCATTCCACTGTTCACAAGAGTTATAAACAATGCCATACCACCACTTGTGAGTGACCTCCTTCTCGATATGGCTGGCTGGCGTCAATTACTGTGGCATTAAAGGCACAGTGTCTGATCCAAAAAGTTGGTGGATGAAGTTGTGAAAATAACCCGCTATTGTGGTTATATCCGAATGGTCATGGTCTCCATAGCCATATTTAGATTTCTCTAACTGTCATCTAATGTCACCCAATAGTATCCTATGAACTCTCAATATTTGTAGTTTTCAGTTTTATCGAAATAGAGTGATGCATGACACTCTGCTGGAGAAGTGTGCCACTTGTTGACAGTTCAGAAACAGTATGGGCACAACTACTCGATCAGAGTTCGCCGAGTTCGCTCAGTTCGCTGTTTATTGATGCCCCTTTTCAGCTCCTTCCTCATTGGCGTCGAAGATAAAACTTATCAACGTCAGAAACGTGGCGCCGTGGCTGTCACCGAGGGCTTGAAGTTGTCCGATTACCACACAGCCAAAAAGAACGGCCTCCACTGGTACGTCGCGGCAGAACTTCCTCGAAACTTCAGCGGACCATTCACGATCGGGGACGGCAAGACTTATGGGAAATACACGAACCAAAAGTTGGAAACAGGGCATAGTTATGACATTCTGTTCGGTGTTGTGAGTGATCTGGATGGTGTAAGTTCTAGCTCTTTTTTCCCAATTGATGCTACTGGTATTATAAAAGTTGGGCCCGCATTTTAGAATGCTCCTCAATGTAAAGGAGTTCCTCAAGACTGTTGTTCTCAACAGGAGAACAATAGCCTTGAGGAACTCCTTTACGTTGAGGAGCATTCTTAAATACGGGCCTTGGATTGTTGAATTAACTTCTGCTACCCGGTAATGCTTTTTTAACGAGTAGGGCCTAGGCCAACTACCGGTGCACTGGCTGACAGAAATATTTGGAGACTTTCAAAATTCTAAGTCATTTTCCTCTTTTGCTTTCCTTTTGTCTCTAACCACTAGTTATTTTTCTTAATCACTACATTTTTACCTTGACAGGTGTGTTATTCCCATGAGACTGTCCATGCCAAAGATACTGACATTGGGTTGCTGATAGATGAAGAGCAAAGACAATGAAGCGCTTCATCCATACTTCTCCCCTCCAATAGCTTTAGCCTTTGAATTAGAGAGGCTTGAACGGCACCCATCATAATTATATTGTTGCCCATGGATCAGCAAACCGTTGTCTATAAACTTAATTTTATGTGGACAATCTCATGGGATTATATAACCCACTTGCCAAGGTAAAATGTTCTGATTAATGAGAAAAATAATTAGTGGTCAGAGACAAAAGGAAAGCAAAAGAGGAAAATAACTTAGAATTTTGAAAGTGTCCAAATATTTCTGTCAGCCAGTGTACATGTGACATGACTGGTTTCGGGCAACTTGCTGGTAAATTTAGCTTGAAGCTCGGTCGGCTGATCATAGATTTCACATTTATTTTCTTCCAGGAAAGGACAGTCAAGTTTGCTAGGACCTCCGACCAAATAACAGGCAAGTCATGCTTTCCCTTATGAAAAATTCCCATGCGTTATTTCTTTTTTCACATGTGGAAATTATTTCACATATGTGAAAATAAGTCCATGTGGGATTTATCCCAGGCGTGAAAAATTCCCATGTCGGATTTTTGTTGAAATCCCACATGTGAATCTTACATGTAAATCCTACATTTTTTACATGTGTGAAAAGCCATTTCACATATGGGAATAGTCATTTCACATATGTGAAAAAATTCACATATGGGACTTTTTCGTAAGGGTTTCTTTGGGATAAATGATGAATTTGTAACCCTTGGCTCACTCAGGGTATAAGCAGGTCAAGTACTGTAGTGAGAGGTGTTACAACATTCAAGTGTGATGGTGTGCATTATGGATTGCATGCAAAAATTAATGACGATGTTTGTAATATTGCTCCTATTCATTTGCAGTTACCAAGTTCAAATCCGAGCAGGATCCAATGATCTTTATTATTGTGGGTGTTGTTCTGGTTATTGCCATCATCGTTGTGGGCGTTGGTTTTGGCTTCTATATAAGGTAATCCTTTGGCCCTGTTTCATAAAGTGACTTTAAGCTAATGGTACAATTAAATCAATGCATCTTCCATTTGATTAAATGTACCATTACCTTAAAGTCACTTCATTAAACAGGCCCAAGCCTTTTGCCACGATTGGCTGTTTATGGTCGTGAAATGCAGTAAAAACTGGTGGACAGAAGTATAGGACACTTTCCAAATTCTAAGT
The DNA here is from genome assembly GCA_002633025.1 of Notospermus geniculatus. NCBI lineage: Eukaryota > Metazoa > Nemertea > Pilidiophora > Heteronemertea > Lineidae > Notospermus > Notospermus geniculatus. The sequence goes on from NMRB01001426.1 coordinate 71,229, forward strand.
CATTTTCCTCTTTTGCCTTCCTTTTGTCTCTAACCACTATTTATCTATACTATAAAACGTGAAGGCACTTCCGTCCGTCAGCATTGGCGGCGTTGCGCAGTGACGTCATCAATCACCGTCCAAGTAGGCCCATGTGGCTACTGGCTACTGCTATCATTGGCTGTTATCGGGCAACTGGCTCAAACTGTATTTTCCGCCTATTCACGACTTATTTCGCCCGCCAATTTAAATTCGTGAAGTGAATTGAAAGCGCTATCTCCACAATGTGATGTCAGTGGATTTCTCCGCCTGCGCTGTTGCCATGTTTACGATGACCAACCTCCTGCACATGCCCAGCTGAGCTTGACTACTTCCTGTGTACTGTCTGATGGTCGCCATTTTGTTCTCTATTCAAAGTTTCAGTGGGGCGTACTAACCACTGAGCGCATAAAAATTCAAAAAACTCACCTACGTCTGTTAGTTATTGAACAATAGCAGGTGGATTGAATTGAAACCCCGGGGGAAAACAAAGCGAATCGTCCCAACAGCCAGCTGTAGAAAAAGGCAGTAGGCCTACCTCAACGTGAAGACGACGTTTTGACGTCATCACCATGATCACAGACCGGGAGTGTTGACGCCGTGCTTCTATGACGTCATTCCACGGTGACGTCAGCAAACAGTGACGCACGCGCGGGGTGTACATGGCATGCATGGTGTAGCTTATGGCTTGGGGGGGGGGATTGAGTCGTCTGGAGGGCGAAGGGGGCTGGGGTCCTCACCCATAAAAAATTGAATACATGTATCGACATCCTCTCAGATGCATTTTCCCGACATCTGACACCACAATTAGGCTACCTGGCTCAAGAGGGAAAATGACCGTTTAAAGGAAAAATTTGCTTGGAAATTTAGACGTTTAGACGTTTGCTATGGGGGACATCTGCCCCTGTCCCCGCTAGCTACGCCCCTGCGTACCTCACGTTCATTGGCGCGGACGTCAATTTCACTTTCAACGACGGGTTCACGAAGCAGTCCGTCGGCCACGTCGAGTGCCACATCGTTTGTAACGGGATGACCGGTGGCTACTGTACGCTGCACGTGACCGAAGTTTCGTAAAGCACCGACCGACATTAGGAAAGCCGTGTTTATCCGTTATGCGAGACGACGTTATCCGCCAAAGCATTGGCTCATGTGCAGATCGAGACGAAAAAACGTATCGCATAACGGGTAACGGATGTCAGGTAAACACGGCTTTTAGCAGTGTTTACCTGACATCCGTTATCCGTTATGCGATAAAACATTGCCTCCATGTAGCGATCAAGATGAAAAACGGATAACGGATGTCAGTTAAACACGGCTTTATGGACAACACCCGCGTTTCAACAAAAACTTTCATGACCCATCATTCGACGGGTACTTTGCTAGTTTTTCTTATTAATCAGAGCATTTTTACCTTGGCAAGTGGGTTATATAATCCCATGAGATTACCTATGCCAAAGGCTATTGACATGGGTTTGCTGATATATGAACATCATAATTATCTTTGTTATTCATATATCAGCAACCCCTTGTCAATAACCCTTGGCATAGACAATCTCATGGGATTATATAACCCACTTGCCGAGGCGGTCCTACTAAACAGCGTCAGCAACATATTTTAGCGTCAACAAGCGTCAGCAACATTAAAGTTGGCGTCAGCAAGGTTTTATAACATCCTCAGGGCACCCTATGTCTCAGAATATTGTTTCAATGGTGTAAACCTGCACTGCTTTGAAGACAATTAATGAAATTGAGGATTATTTTGGCTTTTTCGGGTCCAATTTAATTGCCGACGAAACCTCCTTACTTCAGACTAGTTCTAGTTCCCTCAGTTGCCGCTGCAGTCCCGAATGGCGCCACTGTTTCGCTCAGAAATATTTTGAAGAAATGGTTTAAATTTCTTTTCTAAATCATTATTTTACTGCTGGATGATCGCTTAAACTTTAGTCTAGGCCTATTTCAGTGTCCAAAAAGCCTTCCTGAACATATAAAACCTTGCTGACGCCAACTTTTAAGTTGCTGACGCTTGCTGACGCTAAAATTTGTTGCTGACGCTATTTAGTAGGACCCTTGCCGAGGTAAAATATTCACATCAATAAGAAAAATAATTTGTGGTTAGAGACAAAAGGAAGGAAAAAGAGGAAAATGACTTAGAATTTTGAAAGTGTCCTAATATTTCTGTCCACCAGTGTCAGTCAAAAGAGCCTCAGCTGATAAAAACTGATTTGTTCACGGTTGACTTCTCTACCAAAAGAGCAATCATCGGATCTTCGGAGTACAGTCAGCGTTGCATATAACGGCCGTGCTGCATATAACGGCCGTGCATATACCGGACAATCGCCTATAACGTACTGAAGCTGGAAGTCCCGGTCCCGTTTTACAATGCATCGGCCATATGTATATAACAGACTTTGCATATAACGGACAAAAATTGCTGGTCCCAATCAGTACGTTATAGGCGACGTTGACTGTATTTTTATCTGTGCATTTATTATGCTTCTGGTGGGATTTGTGTGGGCTGTGCATGCGGGCCTGGGTCAGACTTAAGCCGAAAGTAGGCCTATAGCTGAAGTTAGACACTTGTTCACTTTCAGACGCCGCCGCCGTCAAAAACACCTGAGCAAGGCCGAGAGTCCGATAGACAAGAAGGATACAAGGGCCTGAGGGGACGACAGTTCTCAATCGAGTTGGAGACCGCATAAGTCATCATGACTACCAAGGGTTGTGACATCATTCTGCTCTCCGACTACGCTCACACAAACCCTTGGCATCTTTCGCCATCTTTATTTACCTGTATTTCACTTGGCTGTTCTGTTATCACCCTTCCGTTCAGTATGCATTTGGTACCACATTTAGTTTTATTTCAAATAAAAATGTCATTTCAGAATTGCGACCTTATCCTTATTTTATCCTTATCCTTATATCCTTATCCTTAGTTTTTAGCTCACCTCTGTGAGGTGAGCTTCTCTCATGGTGTGTCGTCCGTCGTACGTCGTCCGTCGTCGTCGTCGTCCGTCGGCGTCCGTCGNGTGTCTCCCCTCGATACGCATGCGCACGGGAAACCTTTGGGACAGAATGTGTGTCCCCCGTGCAAGATGGATACCACCACGATGACGACGAAGAACGCGGATGGTGACATCATTGTATATCTGGAAATAAAACAATTATTTAACTCCTTGAGGCCCATGATTGACGTAAAAATTGACGTAAAAAGTAAAAAAGAAAACTAGAAAAAAAATCACAAGCCTGCTTCCGAATCAGCATTCGTTAAAGGAGTACGGCATGGATCTCTAGTGCTTTTTTTGACGGCCGACGTAGAGGACGCCACCTAGCGGCAGCAACAACGAACTGCAAAAATCCATTACAAAATGCCAAGTTTGACAAAATTTACGTAGTAAATCGCCTCATTCGCCGACAACGTAGTTAGTCGCTTGGGTCGGAGAATGGCGCGGTGGCGCCGACTGTCGAGAAAAAGTGGATATCCCGGCCTCCTTTAAATACAAACATAATGGGGCTTGGATACTACTGATTTTCAGCAGTTCATAAATTTCTCAAGTGTCTTCTAAAACCTCTCACAGCGCAGCTTGTCCCCTGGGTGACCCCCAGACAGAGTGTAACAATTAACTATTTCGATAGGGCCGAATGGGTAAATGAATGTTGTTGTCAAGCTTGTCTGTCCTATTGTCGTATGGTGATAGCATGTTACCACAAGATCCACTCTGTGGCCGATCCTACGTAACCAGAAGACTTACGTAAGGGACGCTAGAAAATCGCGAACTGGATTTCACCTGTTCATATCTAAAGCCAGCCCGTTTCACACTGTCGAATTTTTTATCATAAAATTGTCTGAATAAATGCCAATTCAGGGCTTTCAAACTATGTATATGGTTTTTCGCGAAGCCAACGCGAACGTCAGCTTTCGTTCGGCGCACCGAACAATGAGATTGGCGTTCGCGTTGGTGTTCCGGGGGCTTTGCGGAAACTCTCTAAAATATAGGGCCTAATAACGTCGTGTGGCAGTGTAGGCAGCGGGTGTGACAGGAATCAACGTCCTCGGAAGGCAAGTCCGGCAAACAATAGCCCGCAAAAGGTTGTACTCGAATGGCCATGGTCTCTATAACTTATTATAATCCCTCGCTGAACAATAAGACCGGACTTTCATTCCAAGGGGGACTTTGATCCCTGTCACACCTGTGCGTTTTGTCCAAAAAAAGTATCTTGCGTCCGAAGAGTTGCAGTGTACATTCACAGGAGCATTGCGTAGACCCAGGGTGGTCGCAGTTTGGAAAACGGTGATAGTCAAGTGACATTTCTTCAAAAGCAAATACTAGTAGGTCGAACAGACGCATCACCCATACCGGGTACCTGCCTACCCACCATATTTGACCATATTTTTTACACTCAAAACTTTGTTTTTACACTTAAATGCAGAAAAATACACTGATCGGAACAACTGCAGAATGTTGCGTTTCATTATTTTACACTGAAAAGTGTCATTTTATGGTCATTCCTCAAAAACAGTACAGCAGCTCAAAGTTAGGGTAGGCAGGTCTGAATTCACCCTGTCTCCAAGTAGGCCTAAATATCACCTACCTTGGCACGAATTGAAAAAAAAATCACTGAGTCTCTATCTTCACTTGCCAAATCTCTGTGTGTGTACCGTCCAGTCCTTGTGTACCGTCCGTCCAGTCCTCTTGGCTCAGCCTATCGAAATTTTGGCAAATTATCTGTGAAGGTTTCTATAAGTGGCAGGGGACGCGATGAAAAGGCCACGTGATCATCAATCATTCGCCAGTCTGTGTAGACCTCAGCATGCTCTGCCGGAGCAAATCGGGCGCGCGCCTTCAGGACTCAGACGGGATCGCACTTGTGGACGACGGTTGTTATGNACTCCACAAGTTCAGAACCAAACCGAAAAAACGCCACTGAAGTCGCAACCGCAGTAGTCATGGTAGTTTCATGCTTTCGTCGTTCGTATTGTCTTTCAGGTTACACCACGGGCCCGGTAGAGGGACCGACGAAGTTTATCATCAACGACAATACAAAATGGCGGACAAGGTTTTGGGTGACACGTCTTTGACGTCTGCTGGGCCGAATTCGCAACAAAATAACCCGTTGTCAAAAAAATTAAACAAAATTTTGGATTCCAGATTAGACAATGACAAGGTTAGTTTGCGGGTGCCAATTTTTGTGATGATTTGATGCTCCGTTCTTTGTGAAAAACATGAAAGAAATCGGCTGTGTTCAGCAGCACACACAGCATTGCACAGCTACCTACACTACACACTACTCATGTACTATACACAGCATGTATGTAGGCCTACAGCAGGTGTTGTTGCCGACACGAAAGTTGAAACTTCTCTTGTCATGTCGTCACAACAGCCAAGTAGTCTGCACTCAGCTCATGTAGGCCTACCGGTACCGGTACTGCAGACTGCAGTGCCCCTGTCCTGTCACTGCACATGACATGCTGCATTAGTGCATGCGATGCGTGTGTGTCAAGTGTCAACTGTCATGACACATGACTAGCTAATGTTAGACCTAGGCCTAGGCCTACCCCCAAGACTAGGCCCAGCCTAGGCTATACTATAGCGTACCGCACCCATTGGCCCTGCGCACCCATTGACCCATTGCCTACTACTGATGACTGATGTTGTTGTTTTGTTGATGAAAAATTCCTGAAAAAATAATAGATGATCAGAGTTTCAGACTGAGTCAAGATCATGACATTATTATTTGATTTATCAATTTAGACCTAGGGCCCTAACTAGGCCTGTAGGCTTATGTAGGCCTATGGGGCTCTTCATTTTTTGAATCATCTCAAGCCAGAACTTTTTGAGCGACAGTTATTTTTTTGTGTTTTTGTAAAGGACACAACCCCACTGGTGTGTTTTTAGTTTTTTAATGACACAATCCTACTGGAGTGTCCAACTATGTAGCCTATTGATGCTTTCCTATTTTATTTTCCTCTTTTTATTTTTTATTGCTGACACCACCATTCAAATTGGCGCGTTTAATTTTTGTGCAGCGGCTTACAGTCCTTTTTGGGCTAAATAGTCGAAATAAATGATGATGATGATGAGAACTGTTTGAATTTTCAGGATATGCTTGAAGCGTTGAAGGCACTATCTGCCTTCTTCAATGAGAATAGTCTGCGCAGTCGAAGGAATCTTCGTGGAGATATCGAGAGGAGGAGTCTGAGCATCAATGAAGACTTTGTTGAGGCTTTCAAAGAGGTCAAAGTGGTAAGAGCACTCTAGTGAACTCAGAGGTATCCAAAATTTAGCCCGTGACCAGGTTAACCAGAGCAGCCTTTCCCTTTTATGGGAGTGATCACTGTCAAACTCCGTAATTCACACTTTTCCTGACAGAGAGCTCTATCCTCCAAAGTCGCAGAAAATTTATCTTTTTTGTAATTCCTTTGGACGGAGTTATTTGCTCGCTGAATAAATTCCACAAAACTATCTTGGCCTAGCTCTTGTTCTATTTTCTTATGAAAACCCTGTCACACAGTATGAGTTCTATTAACAAAAAATATTTCATTTGCATTGATCCGGCCTCCCCATGTAGAAGTTGATTTCTTTTTTCAGCAACTGGATGGCATCTATGAGAATGTGAATGCAATGAATGAATGTTGCCAAGATATGACGAATAGGCTTAAGGTGAGTGAAATTCTAGCTACTCATTGCTGAATGGGTGGTCTTTTTGGAAAGAAATAGAATCACTCAGACTTAACAACAGAGAGACAATACTGAAATTGACGGATAATTCAGTTCCAACCTGCCAACCTCAGAGCGACTTCCGACAGGTTTTGTAGTGGAGGGTCACATGTCTAAAAAAACACTTGTGTCATTTGTACGCCATCAATAACCTGTGTTTCTGGTTCCAGCCATTTGCATAGTTACTAAATCAAAGTCATTTTGAAAATATTTCAGGCTGCCAAGGAACAGACTCATGATTTGATCAACCAGACAACAAAGCTACAAGCTGAGAGCCAAACCTTACAAATGAGGGCACAAGTAGCTGATGCATTTCTCGAGAAATTTCAACTAACACCGGCAGAAATCAAACTGCTTCGTGGCTCCCGAGATGGAACGTTACACCAGAATTTCTTCGCTGCTCTCGCCCGTGTAAAACAGATACATAACGACTGTAAAGTTTTGTTGCGGACGAATCAACAGACTGCAGGGTAAGATTCAAGGGCAGGTTATAGTCAGCCAACTGTTATGCAGTCTTCATGTGGATACTTCATAGATTTTAGATCTAGATTTAGATTTATTTGACCCAAAAAAAGAATTCATTAACAAAAGGTGCGAGTTCAAAGCAAAATATATGTGAGGCGGTCTAGGAAAACCCATCGGATGTCACGTTTGAGCAAAGTGTTAATGGCCTTGGTGAACCCGCACATTTCAATAGCTGAAATGTACTACATAACAGGTAAACAGTAGCAGATCAATGCACAGGCAATCTGACATCCTTTGTTGATCATTCAGCGACATCCGACGGGTTTTCCTAGACCACCACACATGTGGTCGGGGAGACCACACTAAGACCAGAAGAGACCGCTAGCCTGTGGGCCATAGTTACACATGAGCACATTTTACAAACCAGAAGAGCAAGAAGGGTCTAACGATTGAAAGTTTTGTCAGAGTGGCACACCTTCACCTGTGATCTTTGATTTGAGTCCGTGGTTCAACTCCTAGCTGTATCCATTCATAAAGTGTTATGTAGTGTGACTTAGACTGCACAGATTTCTCGGGGTTGCCATTTGCATTTCTGTTTTTGAATTTTATTGTAGATTGGAGATCATGGAGTCAATGGCTTTACATCAAGAATCTGCATATGAAAGGCTGTACAGATGGGCTCAGAGTAAGTCCAAGTGTACCGGTATGCTCCAAAATACAGTGGAACCTCCCTATAGGCCTACATCCTTAAAGCACCACGGTATTGCCACTTTCTGTCGACAGCCGACGCCACCGGTACCATTCTCCAATACTGTAGTTAAGCCTTTCGCCCCAGTGTTGGAGAATGTATGATTACACTACAATGCACGTAGTAGCATGCGTAGTTTACCAAGTCGTCAATAGAGGTCTCCCTTAACGCGGGTAGGTGTAACGCAGGATTGGGAAGCAACACTGTGGTCCTTTAATGGGGACCATAGCACACTGCCTCAATAGGTGTCACTAGTGGTTAAAACTATTGAAATGAAACTGACATCCCAATCCTGACCAATTTCCTACACAAAAGGTGTTCATTGTACAGGATCGTGTTTCTGTGTGCTGCCGTCTATCGTATCTAGGATCCCCATTGGTACATGTTTGTGCCCTGATTACAGATGTCAAAATGAAGAGACTTAACCCATTAGGCGCCAGACAAGTATAAATTAGGTCAGCTTTTTTTCCCAGTGCTTTTCACTTTTTACCATATCTTGGTTTTTTGCTCGAATGACAAAAAGAAAAAGTTGAAGATAAAGTGAACAAGTGATGTTTATTTTGTAGCTTATAACACTGGCTACATGACACAACTGGAGCCGAGGTTAGATTTCTTTTTTTTCTTCGTTGGTTGCCTCTGTGACGGCCGGAAACCACACGGGCGGGTTTGGGCTATATGGGATTATGCAGGCTTGGGCGGGTTTGGGCTATATGGCGCCTAATGGGTTAACCAATGGGAGACTTTACTCCCACTAGAGGCCACCACCAGTTATTGGTCCTAGAATGTCATGGAATATCTTTATACAATACTGCTTGTAACTCTTTCAGATGAGTGTCGGACATTGAGTGGGGATTCTCCAGACGTGAGTGCATTACTCTGCCAGGCCATGGAGGGACTTCAGGACAGACCTGTCTTGTTCAGGTATGATCTCTGCCTGTTCTTCTAACTGAAGTTTTTGCGTATTCTCGTCTCTAAGAAATAGAGTTCACCAGGGCCGGATCCAGAATCAACAGAAAGGAGGGTGTAGCCCAACGGAGGCGACGAGCACTGAAAGCGTGAAGCCCAAACGGGGGTCTGGGGGCTCCCCCCCCAGAAGAATTTGACAATTTCTAGTGCTTTAGATGCATTTTCCTGGCATCTGACTCTGAGAGCAAAATACTTGATTTTATATCCGATCAATTTTTTTCTTGCTAAAAAAGTCATTGCTCTGTCAAAAATAGGGTGCATACTTCACAGTGCCGACCACTCTGAAACAGACCCGAGCCTGACGTTATGACGTCGTTCGGACTCTGATATATTTGGCTGACATGTTGATGACGTCACTGACGCAACAATGCCGTCATGCTGTGCCAGTGCCGTACATCCAAGCACGACAAGATGACGTCATTGACGCAAGATGTCAGCCAAATGTTCCAGAGATTTCATTCATCAAAATTTAAGTCTCGAATGAAATCTCGCGGGACCAGATTGAGTGCCGACCTGTCGGGATAAACAAAAAAATCGCCCTTCTCGTTGGATTTGGGACAGTTTCTTGAAGCCTGCAGATGATCCAGTCTTTGACAAAAACTCATTCAGTTTTTAGCCCGCTTGGCCCATAGGCCAAAAGGGCTTATGCTGTGCTTGGCGCCTTTAGTGGTGGTCTGTCGTGCGTTAGTGCGTGCGTGTGTCCGTAAACTTTTCCCTTGTCAGATGGATAGCGCCTTCAGTTTTTGATGGATCATTTTCATATTGCATATGGGTGTGTATGACCACAAAATCTAGGTCAAGTTCGATTTTGGGTGCGATGCGATTTCTACTTTGGCCAGTAACGTCATGTCACATGACGTCACACCACGTCACGTCCCATCATGTCATATCGTATGGTTCCCTATCGATGTATCTCATCTCTACTCTATCAATCTGTCTTGATCTCTATCATTGGACCATTTGTGTGGAAGAAGTAGCCTACCTCGGGAACCATACGACATTTACAATGTCATCTTGTTTTCATATTGCATATGGGTGTGTATGACCACAAAATCTAGGTCAAGTTTGATTTTGGGTGCGATGCGATTTCTACTTTGGCCAGTAGGGGGCGTTTTGTGAAAAAATTCAAAGGCCTATATTTTGCGAATGGCTTGAGCTATCACGATGAAACTTTGTATGTACCTCTAGTTTGTGGTGACTTGCACACGAAATTTCGGTGCAATCTGATTCTCCACTTTGCCACTAGGGGGCCAAAACGAAAATATCAATTTTTTTCCTTGTCAGATGGATAGCGCCTTCAGTTTTTGAAGGATCATTTTCATATTGCATAAAGGTGTGTATGACCAAAAAATCTAGGTCAAGTTCGATTTTGGGTGCGATGTGATTCCTATTTTAGTAGGTAGGGGGCGTTTTGTGAAAAACATAAAAAGGCTATATTTTGATAATCGTTTGAGCTATTGTATTGAACCTTTGTATGTATTTACCTCATGACTTTGCCGCCAGGAGGCCAAAACCAAACTCACAAAATCTGCTATGTACGCTTTGGTCACAGATATTGTCAAAGATGGCTTGTATGGGACTCTGATATGGCTTATGCTCTCCACCTCTGTGCTAAAAAAGCCAAGCGGGCACAGTGCCTTTGGCACTATTTTTTTCCAACTCATAGGTATTCCCTGGATGAATTTGGTACCGCACGCCGCACAGCCATAGTCCGGGGTTTCATCGATGCATTGACCAGAGGGGGACCAGGTGGTACGCCGAGGCCGATTGAATTACATTCCCATGATCCTTTGCGATACATCGGCGACATGTTAGCATGGTTACACCAGGCCACGGCATCCGAAAAGGAACATCTACAGACATTGTTAAAGAACTGTGCAGATTCCAGCAAACATGGTAAATATTTATATTAGATTGCCAAATGAATGTCCCCGCAGGGTAACATTTTTGATTTATTTCAAATGCCAAATACGGCATTATTAGCTCCATATAGATGAGGTCAGACTTTGTAATTAGGTCATTGCCATGGATATTAATTTGCGCATGCGCAGGTTGCCATTTTGACTGTCAACACGGAAGGCAGTGCGTTTTCACTGGTTTCAAAGAAGGATTTTGCCAATCTGCGGCATTTTTCGCGATTTTCTTCGATATTTCTGCAGGGCAGCCCTTAATTGCGCTGTGAATGGGTGTGGTATGAGTTGGAGAAAGTAAAATTCCCTGGTTTCCCCTGTAATAATTTAAGAACTCTTGTTTTCTTGTAGATGTATCCGATCTGATCCATGATGTTCTCGGCCATATCACCGAAGGTGTCTGCCGTCCATTCAAAGTTCGAGTAGAACAAGTCCTTGTAGCTGAATCTGAAGCGGTCATCTTATACAAGTTGACCAATCTCTTGAAGTTTTATGACCAAACTATCAGGTACATGTATGCATCTTCTCTTGCCCATTAGCATGGGTAGGACGTGAAAGAACACCTTGCAGAAATGGCTCATCACAGTGCGTAGGATGATATATTACACCGGGAAACTTGTGTGTAAATTGACTTTTTTGCAATAGGGGCAATTTAGCAAAAAAATTACACAGTTAAGAGGTAGAGAGTCCGACAGGATGGAACCCCGGACCTCAGCCATGACCAGCGCCGATGTTTTCACTGCACTACTCTGACAGACCCTTGTTCGGTTGCGCAGGATCATTAATTTGCCAATGGGGGACTTTTCTGCCATTAGAGGCCACCACCCGTTAGCAGCCCCAGAACTTGACGTCATAAGAAGAAGTGGGTGCCACAACATCATCCATAATGATATGGATGCCCTGGTTGACATCTGTACGTCAAATGTGTGGCGGTCTTGGAAAACCCGGTGGATGTCGCTGAATGATCAACAAGGGCTGTCAGATTGCCTGTGCGCTGATCTATTACTGTTTACCTGTTACGTGGTACATTTCAGCTATTGAAATGTGTGGGTTGACCAAGGCCATTAGCACTTTCCTCAAATACAATGTACGACATCCGCCGGGTTTTCCTAGACCGCCACAGAAAGGGGCTGTTCATTTTCGGCACTTGAAGAATCTGAGTTGTGATCCTTGGGAAAACGGAAAAAGCTATGCACTTGCAAATTGCAGGGATTATTTGTTGTGCTGTACAGAATAATCGCTGCAGTTGGCAGCTTCATAGCTTTCTCCATTTTCTCAAGGATCACAACTCAGTTTCCTCAATTGATAAAAATGAACAGTCCCTTTTGTGATGTTCTACAGTAAGACTGCTAACAGGCGGCCTCTGACGGCAGTACACGTAAAGTCCCCCATTGTCTCAAGTCTAATAGTAATTGTGATGTTGTTTTTTTTCCCAGTCAAATTCTTAGAAAGGAAGCGTCCCTCCTGGCAACAATTCAAGAAATGGAGACGCTCAGCTTAAAAATGTTCTTCAATAGTCTNTGATTCAGTCCTTAACCCAATAGAGCCCACGTCGCTCTATACTTCCCTGCCGTGAGCCGCCTAGAAGACCCGCCCACTTTTTGACAAATATGCCCATCACCTCTAATGTAGAAATCAAAATCACCAATTACTGCCGCCACCGCCACAATCTGCCACGTCTCCACATGCCGATACTGCCATAAGCCGCCTTGACTCATTATACTGTTCTCTATTCAGCTTAATGCAGTGGCATTTCGTGGCGGTGAAAGCTACAGATGGAAAGTGCAAAAAAATAGGAAGCTCTTTTGGGTTAACTGAAAGTTGTCCTGATTATAGTCTGGTTCAACCTAGAGGTAGACCATTGGAATGCAGTTTGTGGTTCGAGTGTGGCAAGAGTGACATAATTACAGTTACATGTTATGGCGTAATGAATCAGATGACTGTGCCTAATAATAAAAATGTGGTTTTCATTACATAAGGGTCACACGTAGGTAAATAAAATGTTGTGGTCAAAATTGAATGTTCCATTTCCTCACTTGGCATTCCAATGGTCCAAATCTAGGTTGAACCAGACTTTACAGAGGTTTTCTGGCTCAATTTTTCAGCTCGTTTTTCAGCCTTTGCAGCTTTTTATGCTTAATAGACATATGAATGAGCCCAATATACAACAGATCTGATTCGGTTTTCCAGCCTTGTTTGTCCTTCTGTTAACGCCTTTCCCTCACTTTCAGAACCGTTTCGACAGTTACCTTGGCAGCCCAGACAGTCTCATCATGGCCCAATGTGGACTATTACAAAGTACAGCACTAAGAGAAAAAGTTCGGAAATCATCATCAGAGCTGATTGTTTCGGCATACAAGCAGATGTTTGAGGCTGTGACTGATCCAGTCAATGACTATCGTGAATCTGAAACCATAGTGCCAAGGACTCCAGAACAAGTCGCTGAACTTTTAGTGTAATTTCCTCAAGAGAAATGGACCAATGATGTACTGTGGATGCTCTTTTAAGGCTTTCCTCCACGTGATAATTTTCTCATGCAAGTTGGCTGTCTACAGACAACTCACCCATAGAAATCTATGAACATGAAATAACAACGGGTTTCGAAGGTGAAAGACATAGTAGACAGAAATCATATGCCTTATGTGGAGGCGTGGGTTCGAATCCCAGTACTGTCAAATGACCAGCATAGCAAACCTTATGATTTCTGTTTATATCATGACACCCGAATACTGCTAATGTTCGTCGAACCCTCCATGTGAAAAGGTCTGTGGCCGCTCATGAAGGGTATAAGACGTAAAAATTCGTTAGCTGGTCTGCTGATAATAGGTGTCACCACTGGTCCACGCTTTCCCAGGGTACTGACGGATTCCATGCATAACGCTGGCTATTGAACCATCTTTTTTGAAGATGGGGATTTAGCACAGTGGTGTGCGTGCTTTCCCTCAGTGCTGGCGGTGTTGCCTTATGTGGAGGCGTGGGTTTGAATCCCAGTAAAGACATAGTAGGCGTCATAGAAATCTATGGGCAGTAATTCATGATAGGCCTACTGGTCAAGGCATAGAACGTAAGGTAACCAACAAGTCTAGGATTTACTGGTATCCATTTTCTGAATCTAGACTGAAAGTACAGGTAGGTATAGAGCTTGTGCAGGTGACGTCATCACGAAAAAATCCGCCAACTTGCCGGTCAAACTGACGTCAAATGACGTCGGCGACCCACGTGGTGCAGTTTGTCGTCAGCGCAAGTGGAGTGTTGTGTCTTCAACCATGACACGATCTGCACGTGGCGCACTTTGTCGTTGACCGCCAGCATGGTGGACCGCCGGTCAAACGTGACGTCATAATGAGCCGCTGCACAAGCTCTATACCCATTGGCTATGGGAATTTATGCTACATGTCGTGGCAAGAAGTCTGTGCCTTCAGTGAGATAAGCTGATCATGTAAACTGTAAAAATATACATGTGCTAAAATGATATTTAGAATGTACATGTATGTGCCTCATGATGTTATCATTCAAATGAAAAACGACGACTCTTGCTTCTCAGTTCTGTTCATGGTGGTGGTGTGATTGCCGTACGTCATCAGTCAAATGTGGTGGAGGATGTCGGTAGGCCTAAAGGCCTGTGTCCACTACAATGGATTCCGCTGCGGTTTGCGGCACCAGAGCGGTTTTCACAGGGTTTTGGATAATCCTTGGATAGTTTAACAATACATGGCATGCTACTTATCCCAATGCCTGTGAAAACTGCTCCGGCACTGCAAACCGCAGCAGAATCCATTGTAGTGGAAACAGGCCTTAATTGTAAGACTGGTGGTTTTCTGGTTGCCAAAAATAACCGAAAGTTTGACAAGTGCTAAAACCTCTATGGTACGCTAAAGTGGAATTGAGTTGACCTCGGCGTACCAGCAGCCCAAGTCCATGGAATGGAAGTCCTCAATACAAAGTCAATGCACTGTTATGGTCATGGGGCCAGACCCAAAAATATGTCTGTTTGCCGTAACCCGACCGACCCTACGTAAATGGTACCGACCCAAAACTTTTTATGGGGGTATTAGCCAATATGTTTTTTTTATGCCCCAAAGGACCCGATTTGCCGACCGGCAATGACGAAGTATGCCGACCTAAAACTTTTTACACTTCAAAACTGAATGCCGATGCGTCATAAACCCCCAAAGACATTGTATTTAAACACTAGTATATTTTTATTTCATTTTGTGGAAATTGCTAATTTTTTTTCCACCTCCAATTAAAAAAAATAAAAATATATGCCTACCTACCTACCCAAGCTGTTAGGGCAGGATCGGGTTACAGCAAACAGACATATTTTTGGGTCTGGCCTGGTTGGTGACCTAATCCTTCCCAAAGGCTTAATCTATAGGACAATAGAACCTCGATTTTGATTCCAGTCTTTTTTCCACGTTCACACTGGGACAGTTCAATCGTTCGCCAAATACTGATATTATGTCTAAGCCCGGTGGTCGAGTGGTTAGCGCGCTTGACTACCAAACTGTTCAATGGGTCGGCGCGAGTTCGACTCCGGGCGAAGGCATACGGTATTTGTGAAACAAAATTGTGACAAAAATTGAGGGTCCGTCGGATGGGACTAAAAGCCGTGGTCCCTTGTACCTGAGTGTCTATGCCAGGGCAAATAAAAGACCCTACACAGGTAGACTGTAGCCTGTCGTGGACTCCATACGTCCGGCAAAAACCCAACAGGGTTACGACGCCGGTAATGATATGATATGATATGATTATGAAATTAATTCTGATAAAAGCATTCTGGATTTGGTTCTATTAATTGCTAATAGATGGCTCTCAAAAATCACCATTGCTAGGAGGTAAGAAAGTGGGCTGGGAAGTACAAAGTGTCAACTGGCAGTGCTGCATTTCAATCACATTTATGTAGGGGCCTATAGTTTTGTAGTAGAGGGAGATTATTTGGTTCTGTACGTGAATGGTGCTTTCTTGCACTGCCGCTAAACTCAATTATTTTGCCGCTTAGCACATTTCACACAAAAGGTACTGGTAGGCCTGCAATCAGAGCGAGGCCTCGATATGCCCCGACAGAGAGGGACCTGACGCGATTGCAATATAGGCCTTATAAGGTTTGTGTTGTAACCCGACTTCGGGGTTAAGTTTAGGGTTTAACCCTTGGCGGATCAAAATCCACCTAGGCGTAGGTACTGTATAAATAACCTCGGTGGATTTTGATCCACTAAGGGCCTTGCACTACCGCCTTACCCGAAGCATGCTAAGTGAAGGTTATGTAGCTAGGCCTACATCCTAACCCTAATGAGGGTTTACATCGCGTCTGGTCCGTGATGTGGATACGCCTAGGCCTACTTCAGGCCAACTACAGGGCAAGCCAATAAACAGGTTCAGGGAATAAAGCCTAGTAGGCTACATGAGTAGGCCTATAGGCCTACGGAAAGGAGAATGATAGGACTAGGCCTATAAGTAGGCTGTTATTTTCTTTTTGCATCTTTGTAAGCAAGTAGTCCTAGGTCATGTTTGTAGGCTGACACCAAGTTTACCTGGGGGGGGGGCATTTGGTATCTGCTCTGAGATGCCAGCAGGAAGGTGTAGCTAGGGGAGGGGCAGGAGGGCAACGCATGTCAATCATCAGCAAATGAATGTGTTTTTCATGCAGATTTTGGCCTGAAAATGCAGTTTTGCTCACTCCCAACAAAAAGCTAGCAAACCCCTGAGTTATTGACCAAAAACATTCCACAGGTTCATGACTGTCACTACCAACAATGTACTGATGACCCTATTACCTGATTATGGTATAAAAACAACTGTCTGGTGATTGATGATAACAATATCTAGATCAGTTGTCCTATTTGTATGATTCTGACATGTATAGGCTATTTTGACAAATTTGTCAATTTTGGTACCGGTTTTGATTGATGTTACATTCTATGAATGAGTTAGGCCTCTGCAGATTCAAGTTTAAGTTTCTGGACGTGTAGGGCCTACTCTATATCTGTAGTTGTCAGATGCCTTATACTCTATACACCAATACTCTTGTACCGATACTCTTAATCTATACATGTACTCTTATATTCTATTTATAGTTCAGAGTTCAAACCAAGATTTCATTCCTCAGTAGCCAAGACCATGGGTTTCCTGATCAAATTTCTGTTTGGCTCGACCCTCTTGACGTTGTTTCTCGCCTATTACCTGTATGTACCATTGCCGAAAGACTACACAGATAATCGCCATGGTTATCAAATCATCCTTGCTGGGAACAAACTTGTCGATGGTGTGGTGAGTTTACCTTAGTTCTGTAATTCTAAGAGGGGAGATGGAGATTTTATTTTGAAAAAAGGATGGCAAATTCAGATTATATCTGGTTTCAAATAGGAGCTGTCGGCGAGTTGACCTGTAGGTGTCACTACGGCCCAATTCAATGCATATAGCGGACCCAGTCATTATTGATCGAGCAGCAATCACGTAGATTTTCCTGTACATTGGTCTGCTAGAACTTTGCTGCCATCTGTTGGCAATATGCGCGGCTGACTGCTGACTGATTTGATGTGTGTCAATTCGTGGGTTTCTCGGAGGAGCTGTGGCTGCCTGGTGGCCATTTGTAGATGCACCATTCTTTTCTGATTTCTTGCTTATGAGGCAATGACTGTACAAATGTTGTGGTCTTATACTAAATTGACATGTGCATAAAATACTATAGTACGTTTAAATCATCTGGAGCTCGATGGGAGGACCTTCGGTTGTCAGGCAGACCTTGGTATTGATGGTGAAGTCTGGCTATTGAGATGCGTTTTATTGACAGGACACTTCCAGCCAATCCCATGCCTGTGCCTGTGTTCAATTTCAAGTCAAGGCCTAGTTGCATGTTCTATTTCGAACCAAAGTTCAGCTGGTTAGAAAACAATGTGCGTTGGACCGTTTAGAGTGAACCCTAAGTTCATTGTTGTCCGGTTACTAGGGGTTTGATTGACATACGCCCATCGAGCTCCAGATGATTGAAAAACAGACTTTAGTATGGCTTGTTTGGGTTTCAAATGAAACTGCATTAGTGTTGAAAAGTTCCACTTTCATGCTGATTTCTTGGCCAAGTGGGCCTAGTATCATTGGCACTATTTTTGAAGAATTTCTCCCTACTTTGTATTGTGATTACTTTCGTTGAATTTTCCAGGCTACGGTTGGGAGCTTTCTTGGTTTTGGAAGTCAGTTGGAGCTGAAAAAAGCATTCGGTGAGATGATCCTGGACAGGTTGATGAACTTGAAGCCACCGGACAAGAGTGTGACAGTAAGTCTTAAAGCCCCACTGTATTGAATGTGAAAAACGCAAATCATCGCCGCGATTCTTCCATGACGTCACGACGTCAGCGTAGTGTAAAATGTACTACGCTCTGTCAGAATACATTAGAGCTCTCCCTGCAGTTTTTTCCAATGCAAGCTGAAAACTAGGCCTTGATTCTGTGAAGTGTGTATCAGGCAAGCATTTTGGGGACCTTCAGGAGGCTATGGGACCTCTATGTGCACTCTCCTAACTTTTTGAAAATATCGTAAAATTCAATACTGTGGGGCTTTAAGACTAAATCTCCAGTAATCTCTGAAGGCACATTGTGTTGTTACTGAATTCTTTGAATGTCATGTATTTGAGGCATTTTAATGCCTCAAATGCAATGCCTACGTGCAATTGTTAAAACAATTGCACGTAGTTCTTTGGGTGATGGCACTCAAAGTTTTTAAAACAAAGTTTAAAACTTAAAACAAAGTTTAAAACTGAGTTCCTTGTGGACGTTTCGCCCACCTTTTCAGTAGGCATTTTCAACACAAAATCAGCATTTTGTGTTGAAAATGCCTACCGAAAAGGCGGGCGAAACGTCCACAAGGAACTCAGTTTTGAACTTTGTTTTAAAAACTTTGAGTGCCATCATCCAAAGAACTACGTGCAAGTGTTGTTACTGATCTAAGCTGTTGGAAAGACTGCCTCCTATTTGCCTCATACATGCCAAGACGATAGCGCAAGCATCACATTTACTATTACTAATAAAATTGGTTCATTTTCAGATGAAGGAGTTGTCATTTGATGGCGTGAATGTCCGGGTCTACACGCCGCTGAAAGCTGAGAAGAATGGACCAGGAATTGTCTACTATCATGGAGGAGGATATGCGCTGTTCAAAGCAAGTAAGGCCCTGATTGCATCATCCTGACCCCACATGGGTATTGGCTACGTCATACCAGTAATACTGCGAGCATACTGTAAACCGTGAAATTTTCGCGTGCGTTTTATTTTTGCGCTCAAGGGTCAAAACGCGAACATAAATCGCGCGAAAATTATTATTCTTATTATTCTGTTGAAGCTGAAAGGTTCCAATCGCGAAAATTTATTCTTCGCGAATTCCTACACCCCCAAAATCGCGAACATTTAGCGTCGCGAAAATATCACGATTTACAGTAGTCGGAGGGCGTGGCGATGTCACAACTCTTGGTAGTCAAGATGTGATTAATTTGATAGGCTATGAAAACAACAGTCATTGAGACAGAGCTATTTTTCTTATTCATTTGATGTATGTACATGTATGAATCTTTCTTTGACCTTTTTTTTTTTCTTTTTGAATTGTAAACTTTATTCCCTTCCACAATTATCATACATGTACATACATTATATATCCATATACATATACACATTTTTTTTCATTTTTACATGCATGTCTTTTTACATTTGTACATATCTTTTTACATCTTTACAGTAGAGCGGTGGCACATTTTACACTAATACATACAGGGTTAAGAACAAATGCATGAGGGGTTATTTTGCGGCTTGTAGTATTTGAAAGTAGAGATTATTTGTTCCGTCTGTGATATTATTGAAGATTTTATTATTTCGATTTTTCCAGACTACCCATTTGTAATTATATACCAAATTTGCGAACTTGAGGTTTTGTTTCTTTGTGATGTTGGGGTCCCATCCTAATATTATGTTTTCTGAGTCCAATATTGGCAATTCCGCAATTTCTTTGACCTAAGAAAATTTGTAGGCATATCGTAAGGCATATCGTGTATTTTACACCAGTGCCTGTTTCTTCTTCAGGTTACTTTGATGAAATATGTGAACAAATGGTCAAAATGACAAAGGCTGTCATAGTTTCTGTAGAGTAAGTATATCCACATTCAGAAGCCTAGATATATGTGACCCTCCATTACAAAACCAGTCTAAAGTCGCACGGAAAATGAGCCTAAACGTACTCTCCTGACAGCAGGAGATAAAAACACAGAAATAGAATCACTGAAACTTCAGAACAGACAGACAGAAAATACAGTGGTCCCAACTTGCTAACCTCAGAGTGACTGATAACAATTTTTGTGTCAATTTCAGTATTGTCTGTCTATTGTGAAGTCGGAGTTATTCTCTTTCCTTCATTATCTCCTGGTGTCATGTCAGTACGTTTAGGCTCATTTTCCCAATCTCGTACCCAGAGATTAGTTACGCTCGGTCGAGGTTGATGGTCGCTACACTAATCTCTGGAGACGGCTACGCCCTAGCGGTGGCTTCGGGAACCAAAATGCAATGGCAAGTGCGTTACACACGGCGCATCCCGCTTCACTCCCAAGTCATATACAGTGCGCCATGTATTGCTGTGGATTTTCCTCGATAAGTACAACAGATCCCTCGAAAAAACCTTTCTAAGGACATTTTTGTGTGTAACATTTTATACTCAAGTCATCTCAAGTCATTCCAGTGCATTTGTCGTTAAAATTCACTCTAAAACTGCACGACACCAAAAATCACACCTAAGGCGTGATTTGGCTAGCCGTCTCCAGAGATTAGTGTAGCGACCATCAACCTCGGCCCGAGCGTAACGAATCTCTGGGTACGAGATTGTCATTTTCCGTGCGACTTTGGACTGACTTTTTGGTGTAGGGTCACAAATGTGACCCAATCTAGCTAAAGTAGGTGCATGTCACAAAGGGTTAACAGCCTTACAACATAACAGCTGAAATGTATCTCTGCGGGTTGACAATAATTAGTAGCGCACCCAGCGCACGCCCCCCTCCTTTTCGGCCAAAAAATCTGTAAAATTGACTGAGAAATTCTGAAATTTGGAGAAAATCATTGAAATTCACCGCAGATTTCAATGTTTCTAGCACAATGCGCCCCCTCTTTTCCGAAATAGTGGATCCGTCCCTGAGTATGGTACTATTACTGAGTGGTCAGCCTGTGAAGACCAGGTCTTGTGAGAGCTTGGCTGCACAGTCAATTTTCAAGACTTCCAGTCCGAACTGAGTTTCACTCTTCCTATATTTCAGCTACCGAACTTCGCCAGAGTTTGTTTATCCAACTGCCATAAACGACGGCTTGAAGGCAACAAAATATTTCCTGAAACATGCAGCACACTTCAATGTGGATCCATCAAGAGTTGCGATCCTCGGTGACAGTGCTGGAGGAAACATGGCGGCCTCACTTTCCCTTCAACTCCGAGATGAAAAGTTCCAACCGATGCCCAAACTTCAAGGGTTGATATACCCCCATTTGCAGTCTATAGACTATCAGACTCCTTCATACCAAGAGAATAACATTATGATCGACACAACCGCCATGGTCCAATTTTTCATGGCGTTGGCCAATGGTACACAAGATAGCCTAGACCTTGTTGCAAAAGGCCTTCATGTATCTTCAAAAACTAGAGAAAAATTACAAAAATATGTGAACCATGATCTCATTCCTGAGAAGTATGTATCAAAAGATTATAAGAGACCATCCTATCCTAAAAATCACGAGACGTTTTCACCAAAGTTGGAGAAGATTGCAACAAGTCCATACGTTTCTCCGCTATTTGCTCCGACATTGAAGGGTATTCCCGAGGTGTATATTATGACTTGTCAACATGATTGTTTGAGAGATGATGGCGTGTTGTACGTTGAACGATTGAAGAAGGAAGGGGTTAAATATCACCACGTTCATTATGATGAGTGCTTTCATGGGGTTTTTGCGAATTTTGTTGAGAAATATGTGAGAGAAACTCTTGAATTTGTTAGAGACAACTTGTAGTCAGCCAATATGGGGAATGCTTTTATGAGGCAGCATAGCTTTTTGTCATGATCAACTTTATATGTCATAGGCCTAAGTTCATTTAATTTTTTCCACCATCTTGTAAAAATTCTATTCAATTTTAATTGTTTCTTGTTGATACAGTGTATATAGGTAATTGAGATTTTAAGGTCGATGTATATTCAGTACTCTCAATATAATATACACGTATATTGAATATGCTAAAAAAAAGTTTGAATTTATAGTCTGATATCAACAACGGTAGAGGTGTCATCCGACTTTACACTTTAACCCCAGTCTATCCTGAAACCTTTCAGCAGAACTCAGATGAGCTGCTCATTCAGCGCTACCTGGGTGGAGAGAGGCCAGCGAGGTAAAGAGACTTGCCCAAAGTCTCACGCCCAGTGGGATTCGAACCCGGGACCCTCTGACCGCTAGTCGGAGACCCGAACCACTACACCACCTTGGCTCAATGGTAATATTTTTCTTGTTTTTTTTCTCATTTGCATAATTGCCAGTAGTGCAAAATGACAGGCCTCGGTAGGCCTACTTTACTTCACGGTGAGCCAATAAACTTGCTTAGGAATGATAGCTTTATATTTCAGTGTACAGAAAGGAGGACAATAGGACTAGGCCTAGGCCCTTATTTTCTTTTTGCATCTTTGTAAGTAAATAGGCCTAGGCCATGTGGAAGAGGCCGACATCAGGGTCTGCTGAGATGGCAGCAGGAGGGTGTATCTGGCGGTGAGGGGGGCAGGAGGGCAATGATGTCAGACGTCACCGAAAAAATGTGTTTTTCATGCAGATTTTGGCAGAAAAGGTGCAGTTTTGCCCCTCACCAGCAAAAATCTCGCTACGTCCCCGAGTCATTGACCAAAAACTTCCAATTTCTCCAGTCATGAATGTCACTATCAACAGTGTACTGGTGACCTTATTACCTGATCCTGATTATGGTATAAAACAACAACTGTCTGGTGATTGGTGATAACAATAGACCTGCTAGCCTATTTGTATGATTATGACATGTATTCTATTTTGACCTGTTTGTCAACTTAGGTGCCGGGTAGGCCTACTGATTTTACATTTCTATGAATGAGTTAGCCCTGTGCAGATTCAATTTTAAATTTCTGGACTTATACTCTGTATCTGTAGTTGTCAGGTGCCTTATACTCTTATAATGATACTCTTAATCTTATACTCTATATTCTATTTCAGAGTTCAAACCAAGATTTCATTCCTCAATAGCCAAGAGCATGGGTTTCCTCATCAAATTTCTGTTTGGCTCGACCGTCCTGACGTTGTTTCTCGCCTATTACCTGTATGTACCATTGCCAAAAGACTACACAGATAATCGCCATGGTTATCAACTCATCCTTGCTGTGACCAAATTTGTTGATGGTGTGGTGAGTAAGGCTTGTTTCTAAAACACTATGCGGGGCAGGTGGAGATTTTATTTTCAAAACGAGGATGGCGAATTCAGAGGATATCTGGTTTCAAATGGACTGATTCGGATCGTGTCAACTTGGAATTTCACTGAAGTGCTGTGGCTGCCAGGTGTATGTAGTCTACATGTCTGATTTTCTTGCTTGTAAGGCAAGACAGTGTTGTAACCTTGTACCTGTAACCTTGTACTGAGGTACATACATGTATTCAGAGTGCATTTGCATGGACTTGTGGTGCCGTACATGTATTTGGGACTTCAAGTAGGCCTATACCGGTAAGATAAGTAAAGTCGTCTCCGAATTTCACAAATTTTCAACCCCAACCTGGGTCTTCCCCAGGCACCGGTTGGGGGTGAAAATTTGCAAAATTCGGAGACGACTTTACTTATCTTAGCATTTTGTGTGTCGTTTTTTGTGCTCTATGTTGGATATCTTGTACCGGTACCGTACCGTACCGGTACCAATACTGTAAGGCAAGATAATTTCGCGGCTGGAAATTTTCGCGAATCAAGATTTATAGACATATTCGCTGCAGGATATTTTCGCGAGTCTCTGCTATTTTTTTTCAGTTTTCTTTCACGGACCATATTTATCACTTGCCTGTAATTATATTCGCGACAGGAAATTTTCGCAACTCATACACTCTCGCGAAATTCGCGAAAATTTCCTGCACGCGAAATTTTCCTGCTTTACAGTACTTAAAATATGGCTTCTTTGGTTTCAAATGAAATGGCTGATGATTCCCACCACCATGATGATTTCTTGGCCACGAATTATTGTCACTATTTTCATCATCGTTGCAGAAGCGGAACTTGTCGCAGAACTTTCAGTAATTGTCCCCCGGAGCCCTCGGAGGGGGACTTGAAAATACCGGCCGTCCGTGCGCTTCTGCCGCTCGGCGCTCGCCGCTACTAGTCCCTTCCGCTCTATAACTTAACAACGACTGAAGATTTTGGATTCATATTTGGTGGAGGGATGTATCATGGGCCAAAGGTGTGTTGCGTGAAAGAATCGGCCAAATCCGATTCTCCACTTTGCCACCAGGGGGCCAAAAGCCAAAACACAAAAACTGCGATCACGCCTTTAATACTGAATGGAATTTCACGAAATTTTTATGGTAGGCTCATCTAGCACGGGTACATAACATATCGTACGGGTTTTCAATTTAATTCATTTTTCAGCCCT
>NMRB01001426.1:95727-115082 GCA_002633025.1 Notospermus geniculatus
GGTTGATATTTGGTGGAGGGATGTATCATGGGCCAACGGTGTGTCGCGTCAAAGAATCGACCAAATCTGATTTTCCACTTTGCCACCAGGGGGCCAAAAAGCCGAATCACATAAACTGTGATTGTGCCATTCATACTGAACGGAATCTTCAAAATACATGCCCGTCGGACTTGCACCCGGGGCGACGGGGGACGTTTAATGCTGTGCTTGTTTCATTGAATTTTTCAGGCCGAGGTGGGGAGCTTTCTTGGTTTTGGAAGTCAGTTGGAGCTGAAAAAAGCATTCGGAGAGATGATCATGGACAGGTTGATGAAGAAGAGTGCAACAGTAAGTCTTCAGACAAAAAAAAGATTTTAACACATGTTAGGTTTTTCTCATCTGAGTAGCTGTTGGAAAGACTGCCTCTTGGGTGACCAATTTTGAAACACACCCACATATAGTTTGTTTAGTATTTACTAAAAACATTAAATCTGTTCCTTGTCAGGTGAAAGAATTATCATTTGATGGTGTGAATGTCCGGGTCTACACACCACTGAAAGCCGAGAAGAATGGACCAGGAATTGTCTACTATCATGCAGGAGGATATGTTCTGTGCAAAGCAAGTAAGGCCCTGATTGCCTGATCTCATATGGATAATGGGGATCGTAACTACAAGAGGGCAGCACATCATAACCAAGCCCTATACAATGGACGCCCTTTGTGTGGGAAATTGATCAGGACCGGGATGTCAGTTTCAATTCAATAGTTTTAATCACTACAGTACAGGTCACAATTGACATCCCTACGGCTTCGCGTAAGTTACTCGTAAGTTACGCGTAACTAACGGCTTTGGTTTCGCGTAACTCACTGCGTAACTCGCCGAAATCGCGTAACTCGCCTCGTATATCACTGCGTAGCTAGCGAATTCACCAAGTAACTCACCTCGTAAGTTACGCGTAACATAGCTCGTGAGTTGTTACGTAACTTACTCGTAACTTACGCGAATTTAGGGATGTCAATTGTGACCTGTACTGTAGTGACGGACCTATTGAGGCAGTGGGTTATGATCCAGATCTGTTATGCTGTGAGAACAACAGAGCCATTGAATACTATTGTTCTATTACCGGTACTTCATTTACGTAAGACAATTAGAGGCATGAAAAAGGCATACTGGTACCGTCCATGTATTTTACACCATGCCTGTTTCTTCTTCAGGTCACTTTGATGAACTATGTGAACAAATGGTCAAACTGGCAAATGCTGTCGTAGTTTCTGTAGAGTAAGTACTCTAGTTTCTTGTTTTTAACACACCTTCATTACAAGGTGGTGAGACCGCCTCCATCGTTATATGCATTGAGCATGACAAAGGCCTCTTGGGATAAAAGGCCAAGGCGGAGATAGGGCGGGGTAGGATTGAATTTAGTTGACCGCACGTTGTAATTGATCAGACTATGAATGACTTGTGGTTTGGTAGTTGAATGAAATTGACCACGTTGACTAGATGCCCGAAAAGGCCTAGACGTCTCGAGTGGTGCAGACACCGTGCAGCTCAGCGATTGGTCATCCGTGGTGAATGAACTGAAAGACCCTTTGTGTACGTATTGCGGGGGTGGCGCGTTCAGTGCCCGCCTTGAATATCTAAAAGGTGTGTTAAAAACAAGAAACTAGAGTATATCCACATTCAAAAGCTTAGATATACTGTATGTAGGCCTACTCAGTTATACTGAAAGTCGAAAATTTTAATGCCAGGCGACTGAAACAAAAGGGTTGTTTTAACGCCAGAAATAAATGGAAATAACGTCAGAAAAAAGAAACTTCGGTCGCACCACCACGTCGTGACGGTAGTTACTCCGGTTCCCCATTGAATTTCACACTTCCTCTATTTCAGCTACCGAACTTCGCCAGAGTTCGTTTATCCAGCTGCCATAAACGACGGCTTGAAGGCAACAAAATATTTCCTGAAACATGCAGCACACTTCAATGTGGATCCATCAAGAGTCGCGATACTCGGTGACAGTGCTGGAGGAAACATGGCCGCCTCACTTTCCCTTCAACTCCGAGATGAAAACTTCCAACCGATGCCAAAACTTCAAGGCTTAATATACCCCCAGTTGCAGTATATAGACTATCAGACTCCTTCACACCAGGAGAATAACATTGCGGTCGACACAACCGACGCAGTAAAATTTTTCATGGCTTTCGCCAATGGTACACAAGATAGCCTAGACCTTGTTGCAAAAGGCCTTCATGTATCTTCAAAAACTAGAGAAAAATTCCAAAAATATGTGAACCATGATCTCATTCCTGAGAAGTATGTATCAAAAGATTATAAGAGACCATCCTATCCTAAAAATCACGAGACGTTTTCGGAAAAGTTGGAGAAGATTGCAACAAGTCCATACGTTTCTCCGCTAGTTGCTCCGACATTGAAGGGTATTCCCGAGGTGTATATTATGACTTGTCAACATGATTGTTTGAGAGATGATGGCGTGTTGTACGTTGAACGATTGAAGAAGGAAGGGGTTAAATATCGCCATGTTCATTATGATGAGTGCTTCCATGCAGTTTTTGCGAGTTTTGCTGAGAAATATGTGAGAGAAACGGTTGAATTTGTTAGAGACAACTTGTAGTCAGCCAACATGGAGAATGTGTTTATGAGGTAGCGTAGCTGTCATGATCATGTACACGTACACTGATTCAAAGTATATCTGTGATATGTTTCTGTTGAAATTGTTACCTATGCCAGCAAAAGCAGACGCTTGTCACAATAGTGGAAAGGGTTAACAGTTTTATGGCACAATAGCTGAAATCAGTGTCCCTGTGGGTTTCCAATAGTGATGGACAACAGTGACAATAGTTGAATAAAGTGATAACCAATGATGATCTCTTGCGACAAATTTCTGCTTTTGCTGGCGTGGGTCACAATTTATATAGAAGCTGTGAAATTTGTGAGAATTTCGAATCAGACACTTGATCTATTAAGACATCCCTGTGACTGAGGGTGAGATTTTTTGATTTATTCCAGTATCTTATAAATGATTGATCTACAATAACTGTGGGGCGTTAGTTCAGAGAATGTTTTACTATTACAATGTACTATGCTTTTAATTTTGTATGCCATAAATTCATTTGTTTTTTTCTGCCATCTTGTAAAAATTCTATTTTCAGCATTTTAACATCATTTCTTGTTGATTTATAATTGAGATTTTAAAATACATGTAGATGTATTCAATACTCTCAATATATTAATACATATTGAATATGGTAATCTTTTTTTCGTGTTTATGTTTCATTGGTATAATTGTTAGTCAGTAGTACGAGGAGGCAGGCCTCAGTAGGCCTACTTTACTACAGGGTGAGGCAATAAACTTCTCAGGAAATGGTAGCTGTATGTTTCAGCTTACAGAAAGGAGAATAATACAGTAGAACTTGACCTAGGCTGTTATTTTCTTGTTGCGTCTTTGTAAGTAAATAGGCCTAGGCCATGTAGCAGGCCTAGCCTAGGCGGACAAGGGGATCTTTTGAGAAGGCAGCAGGAGGATGTAGCTAGTCAGGGAGGGGGCAGGAGGGTAATAATGTCAAACATCACCGAACAATGTGTTTTTCATGCCGATTTTGGCCGAAAAAATGCGGTTTTGACAGCCATGAGGAGAAACCTTGCTACGCCTCTGAGTTACAAAAAACATCCAATTTCTATTATGAAAGTCGCTATATATCAACAGTGTACTGGTGACCGTAATACCTCATCCTGATTATGATGTAAAAAAACAAACAACTGTCTGGTGATTGGTGATAGCAATAAACCAACTAGGTTATTTGTATGATTTATGACATGTATTATATTTTGTCAACTTAGGTACCGGGTATTGATTTTCACATTTCTATGAATGAGTTAGCCCTGTGCAGATTCAATTTTAAGTTTCTGGACTTATACTCTGTATCTGTAGTTGTCAGATGCCTTATACTCTATATACCCGGTACCCTTATACCGATACATGTACTCCTATACTCTATATTCTATTTCAGACTGGGAGTTCAAATCAAGATTTCTTCAATAGCAGAGAATAAAGAACAGCATGGGTTTCCTGATCAAATTTCTGTTTGGCTCGACCCTCCTGACGTTGTTTCTTGCCTATTACCTGTATGTACCATTGCCAAAAGACTACACAGATAATCGCCATGGTTTTCAAATCCGGCTTGCTAGGAACAAACTTTTAGATGGTGTGGTGAGTTAAGCTTATTTCTGAAATTCTGAGACAGGGCAGGTGAGATTTTATTTTCAAGGATGGCAAATTCAGAGGATACCGTATCTGGTTTCAAAATGACTGATTCGGTTCGTGTCAACTCGTTGATGTCAGACTCACTGAAGTGCTGTGACAGGTGGCCATCTTGGAATTCTGTATGTACATGTACATGTCTGATTTTCTTGCTGGTATTAGAGTCAAGTTACAGTGTTGTAACCTTACACTGAGGTCCATATTCATAGGGAATACACTTGCTTGAACTTATGTACATTTATATTGGGACTTCAAATACATGTCCAATATACATGTACTTAAGATAGGGCTATGGCTTGTTTGGGTTTCAAATTTCCACCCACCCTGCTGAATTTTTGGCCAAGCAGGCACATTTTAGCACTATTTTTGTTATCGTTATTGTCAAAGATCTTCTCCCATCTTCCTGTACCTGGTAATGATAAATTTTGTTGAATTTTTCAGACTGCAGTTGGAAGCTTTCTTGGTTTTGGAATTCAGTTGGAGCTGAGAAAAGCATTCTTTGATGAGATGATCCTGGACAGGTTGGTGAACTTGAAGCCACCGGACGAGAGTGTGACAGTAAGTCTTCAGACTAAATTACAGTAATTTGTGAATGCACATTACGTTGTTTCATAGCTGTTGGAAAAGACTCCGTCCTATTTCTGTGGTAGCAGTTTTGTGGTCATTGTACTTAGGCTCGTACACAATTCCCCAGTCACAAAATGCTCCTTGCCCTCATTTTGCACTATGTCAAATTCACCCTGCCCTCATTTTGGAATAAGTCAGTTTATACCCCGCCCTCATTTTGAACTGTGTCAAATGCACCCCGCCCATTTCTTGAAATAGGCCTAGAGGTAAATGCAGTCTACCATTTTGGTGCGTCCCTTTTCAATCTCAAAGGTGTTCTCTTTCAAAAAAGTCACCTGCCCTTCTTAAATTCTAGCTATGGGTCTGAATACCTCACCTTTATATTCTTCATTTCTGTAGTGACCTCAAACTTGTCAAAACTTATTTTGTATTTACCATTACTAATGAAACTGGTTCCTTTTCAGATGAAGGAGTTGTTATTTGATGGTGTAAATGTCCGGGTCTACACGCCACTGAAAGCTGAGAAGAATGGACCAGGAATTGTCTATTATCATGGAGGAGGATATGCGTTCTTCAAAGCAAGTAAGGCCCTGATTGCATCATGTCCCATGCATAGTGTCCCATGCAATGGATAGTGTACCATGCAATGGACTGAAGAGCCCAGGATGGTTATCCCATATGGCCCGGGATTCGAAACCGGGACCGGCCGCTTGCTGAGCAGACGTGATAACCACAAGGCTACCTAGGCTCCTCTCATGGGTAATTTGATAGGCTGTGAAAACAACAAAGCCATTGAATGCTGTTGTTCTTATTATGTACATCATTTATGTAAATGTATGAGGAATCTTTATTCGATATAAGACACTTAAGCCTAGGTCACACTGTGGCGACTTAGGCGGGCGAATCACCGCGAACTAAAACGAAATGGTCGATGGACCATGAACATACCTCTGTCTGACATTACAACATTATGTCCAAAGGTCTGAGCACATGGTCCATGGACCATTTCATTCTAATTCGCGGGGATTCGCTCGCCAATGTCGCCACAGTGTGACCTAGGCTTTAGGGGCATGAAAAAGGCATATAATGTATTTTTACACCATGCCTGTTTCTTCTTTAGGTCACTTTGATGAAGTGTGTGAACAAATGGTCAAACTGGCAAATGCTGTCGTAGTTTCTGTAGAGTAAGTATCCACATTTAGAAGCCTAACGTTTGTACGTGTGTATCTGAGGGAAGCATCTTGAAATCAAATGCATGTATTTAGATAAGTTAACAGTTCGGCAGTACTCACCAGCTGGTCAAGCTCTAGTCAGCATTTTCTGTCTCACTAGGGGGGTGGGGGGAAGACCCTTCCCAGGTGAAGATTGGTTCATGCCCCCCCCCCCCATGATAACAATAACCATGTGCACCCATCTGTTTGAGCTAATACCTGGACAGATTATCCATTTATTCAGTTTATTCAGTTTAAAATAAGCCTCGATAACCCAGACCATAATCATAAGGGACACACTCCGCGTGAGCTACTGTGAAACTGATGTATTAGGCGAGCCCTGCATACCACGATCTATAAATACACACAGTACACCTGCATGGTCTATATTCCTGTCCGCAGTGAAGTACGAGCTGACAGCAGACAGGATTTTGCAGTAGCTCACGCGGAGTGTGTCCCTTCCAGAATCACCCACTTGTATGAGACCCGAGAGACCTTGGGTGGCATGGGCTGTAAACAATATTCTTAGAAGAATTATGATGGAAAGACAGTCCAAGGAGGGCAGTACCCCAACAGGGCAGTACCCCAACAGCAGAGTACAGTACTATTACTGAGTGGTCTGCCTGTGAAGTGGAGGTATTGTGATAGATTGACTGTGCAGTCAATTTTGAAGACTGCGAATTGAGTTTCACACTTCCTATCTTTCAGCTACCGAACTTCGCCAAAGTTCGTTTATCCAGCTGGCATAAACGACGGCTTGAAGGCAACAAAATATTTTCTGAGACATGCAGCACACTTCAATGTGGATCCATCAAGAGTTGCGATCCTCGGTGACAGTGCTGGAGGAAACATGGCGGCCTCACTTTCCCTTCAACTCCGAGATGAAAACTTCCAACCGATGCCAAAACTTCAAGGGTTGATATACCCCCATTTGCAGTCTATAGACTATCAGACTCCTTCCTACCAGGAGAATAATATTTTGATCGATAGAATCGACATGGTCAAATTTTTCATGGCTTTGGCCAATGGTACACAAGATAGCCTCGACCTTGTTGCAAAAGGCCTTCATGTATCTTCAAAAACTAGAGAAAAATTCCAAAAATATGTGAACCATGATCTTATTCCTGAGAAGTATGTGTCGAAAGATTATAAGAGACCATCCTATCCTAAAAATCACGAGACTTTTTCGCCAAAGTTAGAGAAGATTGCAACAAGTCCGTACGTTTCTCCGCTATTTGCTCCGACATTGAAGGGTATTCCCGAGGTGTATATTATGACTTGTCAGCATGATTGTTTGAGAGATGATGGCGTGTTGTACGTTGAACGATTGAAGAAGGAAGGGGTTAAATATCACCACGTTCATTATGATGAGTGTTTTCATGGGGTTTTTGCGAGTTTTGTTGAGAAATATGTGAGAGAAACTCTTGAATTTGTTAGAGACAACTTGTAGTCGACCAATAATAAGCAAGAAGTCAATCTCCAGAATTCACGAATTTTCGACCCCAACCGGGGTCTTTTTCAAGTGGAACTTTACAATCTGAAACTCTAGAAAAGACTGAGCTGAAACCCAAATGTAAGGTAGAATCAGAAAAGGATACTGATTCTGATTCTGATTCTACCTTACATTTGGGTTTCAGCTCAGTCTTTTCTAGAGTTTCAGATTGTAAAGTTCCACTTGAAAAAGACCCTGGTTGGGGTCGAAAATTCGTGAATTCTGGAGATTGACTTCTTGCTTATTATCATTTTGTGTGTCAATTTTGTGCTTTTCTGTATCTTGTAGTCGACCAATATGTGACCCAGTCTGGGAAAACTAGGCACAAGTCGCTAGAACGTGACAAGGCCCTTGACTACCATGTTAGGTCATCAAGTCATTGCTGAAGAATAGCCTCTCTTTGTTACTATAACAGCTAAATTGATTTCAGCCTTTGTGGGGTATAAACAATTGCTGTAACCATTAACCGTTTGTGACCTTCACCACAAAACCAGTGGGAAGTTGCTCCAAAGTTGGCAAGTTGGGAATGAATTATTTGTCAATTTCAGTATTGTCTGTTTATTGTGAAGCCTGAGTGATTCTATTTCTTTCCTTATCTCCTGGTGTCATGTTAGTATGTTTAATAGGCTCATTTCCCGTGCGACTTCCGACTGGTTTTGTGGTGGACTGTCTCATTTCCTTCTGCGTGACTTGTGTCTGATTTCCCAGATCAGGTCACATATGGGGAATGTGTTTATGAGGTACTATAGCTTTATTTCATGATCATGTAGGCCTACACTGATTAGACGTAGGCATATCTGTGATACATTTCTGATTTATATACAAGCTATGAAATTTGTGAGAATTACTAATGACGTCGCAAATAAGTGTAAAATTTCGCTTTGGTTTGCATTTGCATTCCACAAACTAACAATTGTTCATATCAGATTATCAAGAACGATCATTAAAAACTCGGCTGACAGGGAAGTCCAGCTGAGTCCTAAGTCACAACTGTGCTACTTGGAGTCCTCAATCACAGCCGTGCTACTTCGAGTCCTCAATCACAGCTGTGCTACTTCGAGTCCTCAATCACAGCCGTGCTACTTGGAGTCCTCAATCACAGCCGTGCTACTTCGGGTCCTCGATCACAGTAGATTACTGTAAAGCAAGATAATTTCGCGGCTGGAAATTTTCGCGAATCAAGATTTATAGACATATTCGCTGCAGGATATTTTCGCGAGTCTCTGCCATTTTCTTTCAGTTTTCTTTCACGGACCATGTTTATCACTTGCCTGAATTTATATTCGCGACAGGAAATTTTCGCGACTCATACACTCTCGCGAAATTCGCGAAAAATTCCTGCACGCGAAATTTTCCTGCTTTACAGTAATCACTTTATTCCAGCATCTTATAAATGATTGATCTAGTACAGAGCCTACGTTCAGAGAATTTCTATTATTACAGTGTATTCAGCATTTAAAAATTGTTTCTTGTTGATTTATAGGTAATTGAAATTTTAAAGTAAGTCCAAGATAAAGAATAGCACAAAATTGACACACAAAATGATAATAAGCAAAAAGTCAATCTCCAGAATTCACAAATTTTCAACCCCAACCGGGGTCTTTTTCAAGTGGAACTTTACAATCTGAAACTCTAGAAAAGACTGAGCTGAAACCCGAATGTAGAACTAACTCCTGTGTAAACAGGATGAAATTTTAAAGTAGATGTATTAATGATTTTAAAGTAGATGTATTAATGAAAGTAGATGTATTAATGAAATTTTAAAGTAGATGTATCTTCATACTGTCAATAAAATGCATATTGAATATGATAACCTTTTTTTCGTGTTTTTCATGTCTGATGAGGCATTACCTTGAATTGCCAAGATAATGAGCCTAGTTTATTTTTATTGACCAACATGTCACTATCAGTGTGCGAGATGGTTACCTGTCACAGCTGTCGTGATCCGTGCTAGGCCTACTATGAAATTTACATGGAAAACCTTGCTGCAGGTGGCCAAGGCAAATTTTTGCTGTCACAGCTGGCATACATGGTGTTCATCACCATATGTTTCAGGGCAAAATATATTGTATAAGCTCATTTTATGACAGCTCATCTCGAAAGTTATTGAATAATCATTATAATGGTATTTCTCTTGGAGGAATTAATTTTAAATTCACCGGTAAATTGCAATAATATACGTTAGCTCATACAACCAGAGATACCAGCCAGCTTGACAGTTACATGCCCTCATAAAAAATATTCTCCATTTTACCATGGTGAATAGTAATTCTGTACGGTAAAAGAAAACCTTTACCATGGTGAAAGCCAATTATGCCATGGTAAACTGTCCTTTACCGTTCAGAATTACCATGGTAAAATGAAGATTTTCATAAGGGTAACGGTGTACCGGTACCGGTACTTGTAATTACAATTTATTTGGTTGGGGAGAAGTACCGGTAATAGATTATCATGTTTGTAAAGATACCGGTATTGATAAACCTGTTTACTAAGAGGTCATTTGCCAAGAATGGATTGAAATTTCAGTTCCATTTTTCAACACTAGGTGTCACTACCCTATTTATAGGCTTTCTGAGAAGAATGGCTATAATTTACAGTGACGTCAATTTTAGATATTCATAATGCTGCAATTTCCTATTATTACCAATTTACTGAGTACATAGGCCTGAATATCAAATACCAGAGCATTTTGCGCAATAGTAGTGCGGAAATATCACACATTCAGTCCAAATTACACTGACAATTTTCAACCAATCAGCATCGACCATTCCGACGTCTTCTTTAAAGCAAAACTCGCTGAAGATCATAAGCAACTTTGACAAAAACGGAGAATTTTAGGAGCTCTCTTATTCATCAATTTTAACGTATTTACCGCTATTATTCAATATCTGGAACTCGGACTACACAAAAAGGATATTAGACAACTATACACAGCAGCTATGCTGTTCAAAAAGGGATTTATTGTGGTTTTAGCCGGTGTTTTGGCCGTGCAAGTTTCTGGTCTAGGGACTACCTCGAAACCTCATCATGGCCCGGCGTCAAATGTGAATCCAGAATGTCGGGATGTACTCCAACATTTCGTAAAACACAAAATTGGTCGACGGAATTTAGTTCCTGAAAATAAAATCCATGGTAAGATCTCGAAGAGTGTAAAAATCTGTCCGAAAAGTGCGTTTATTTGACTTAGAAAATGAGGGATGCGCCAGGGAAGCCACTGACTGGACCAACACCAGTGGACGCTGCATGCATCCCCATGTACTGTCTGGCTTCAAAATAGTGGGATACATTGTTTCATAAGTCCCTGTTGGGGTTATATGTGCAGGGAAAATGCTGTAAATGTTGCCTATAGTAGTACGTTTAATTCTAGAACTGTGGGAGATATTTTTTCCCATTTTGAGAAATATCGCTGCAAAATCAGACAAAGTGTCATGTCATTTTTAGAAAATTTCTTAAAGTCAAAAGTGGGAAAAAAATGTCTCCCAATTTGAGAAATTGAAAAGTTCACACAAAATTCCAAAATTTCCCACTTCTTATTTTCCACTTTTATTTCTTACTCCCTTGTCACATAATTATAGATTACTGCTACTGCCCTAGGCCTACATGTAGCCTACAGAAATTGCAACATGATGGCTTGCACCTGATGACTTTTTCTCCAAATTCTTTGTTAATTAAAATATTAAAAAATAAAAGGTCATATTGTTGTTTTTGAAGTTTGACAGCCATTCTAGATTTATGGCGAGATACTTAAAAAACAATACCATTTCTTGAATTTATATACATGTATGTAATAGCATTCTTTGAATAACACACACCAGCTTGCCTACTCACCTGGGATGTTTTTATATGTCTTGTCTGTTAAGTATAACTCTGTGTGTTTTGAAATAGGCCTAGGCCTTCATGCAGGCATTCCTTCATCCTTGGGTAAATAGAAAGTATCTTAGCAGAAAACTTCCAGTTCCATTAAAGTGGTGCCCTTACCCCCAGGAGCATACCATTCCTTTATCATGGCCAAAATAAGGGGTTTCATACATAACACTGTGTGGTTAGAGGCCTATACTTATATCAGTATTCAGCAGGACAATTTTGTGTGAAGATTGGACTATAATATCTAATTACCAAAGTCTATTAGCAAGAAATTGGATGAAATGGCGTAGAAATAATTTAGTGTTTTTCACACCAAATTGCAAGGTGGATTCATTTGTGTGAGCACTATGTTTATTGTGGGTGTGTGCATGTTTTCTGAGAATACATACTACGATTGTTCTTTAGCCTATCCTGTACACGCTAATTTGCGTGGGTTTTGATGAAATCTGATGATAATGATAGTATGGATGAAAATGTAGGCTTGAATGTAGTGTTGATGGTTAAATCATCACAATCGCATAGAATCTTAGCCTTGGTCCAAGCTGTGCTTGCCTTGCTTCTTCAAATAAAATAGTTTTCTAATTAGCATAACTGCAGATTAATACATGTATGTGTACAAAATTTTGCTTGTCCTCGTGTGAAAAACTAAGCAAGAACACACAGGCCATTGAATTCTATGTAATTGTTTGCTCAGAATTTGAAAACTACGCAACAGAAAGCAAGGTACAACAGAGGCCTACACAAAGGCCTTGAACTATTTTGTTGACCTGGTGGGCCTTCCCTTGTTCGAGGTTCAGTTGGTACACAGGAAGAAATGTTTAATCTGAGCATTTGGTCCAAAATTGCCCAAGGCACACACCTGAACCTGACCTGATTGCATGTATCCTCGGGCAGTTCACTTATCTAATCATGGGTGAGTGGGTTTTTGGAACATTTGGCAAAACTACAGAACTGAGAACTTGCTATTGTGGGCACAAAACCATGTTCAGGTCCATCAAAGTGTGTTGGCTTGCAATGTATGTTGGCTCCCAACTGGTCCGGCTAGCCTCCATGACAGTACCAGTCAGTTAGAGCAATTCGCTTTCATAAACAGGGAGCCTCCAGTTCATCAGACCTGTGTTCATCAGACCTGTGTTCATGAATAAAATAGCAGGGGAAAAGAGCAATGTTCGGCCTTTGCACCACCCACACTCGTAGCCTGCTGTTGTACGTACCTCAGAAAGTGCATGTTGATGACTCAAAGGAAAGTCTTTTGTGTCCGCCAACAATGTGTACAAAGTTGGCACCTCTGTGACTGTGATCTTATCTTCAACAGGATACGAGGACAATTTGGCAGACCTCCTGTAGGCTTGCTTGTTGTGAAGCATGACCGCTACACACATGACATAAATGTAAACCATTCAGACCAGCATATAATGCAGTTGCCTCCGAGTGTGATTGATGCTAGTTTTACTGTAGCTTGACAGCTGACCTTGTTTCAGAAGAGTTCAACTTGCACTGCACGTGTGGTCAATTAACGAGTAAGGTGTCGTTTGTTTTGATGACATTCCTGGCGCATTATTCGCTATGGTTCACATGGCAATAGAACTTGTGTACTGTTTAACCCGTTAGTAACAATTTGCCACCATAGTAACATTTTTTTAAAAATTTAATGATGTGCGTTACCTGTTTTGTTGGGGTGTATAAAAAATGGGGGTCTCATGGGCATTTTCGCAGATATCATTGGAGAGGCACGATGATCACATCATACTGTCCGTCTAGTGTGTTCAAATCCTGGAGTAATTATAGGTCCAATCAGCTTATGGTTACTCCACACTGCAACTTTATTCAAGTGCTCAGGATCATAAAAAATAGTGCCAATGGCACTGTGCCCGCTTGGCTTTTTAGCACAGTGGTGGAAGGCGCAAGCCATGTCGGAATGCATCCCGCACAAGCCATATTTGACAGTATCTGTGACTAAGGCGTACATTATGCAAAGTTTCAACATAATACATGTAGCTTATGTCATAAATAGAAAACATGACATGCCAACCTCGTAATTTCAGACAAACTTTGACCTCTGTGACCTTTAAAAGTAGGTCAAATAAAAAAACTTGGGCATTATGTTATACTTCCTAGTTAGATATACAATGTACCTATAACAAAAAATTGATGAAGTTCCGTTGCTTAGTTTAGGAGAAAAAACAGATTTTGTTAGTTTGGCTTAGGCCTCCTGGTGGCAAAGTCAAGAACCAGATTTCACTGAAATTTCGTCAGGAAGTCACGGACAACCTAGAGGTAAATACATACAAGTTTCAACGCAATACCTCAAACAATTATCAAAATATAAACCTTTTAAGTTGTTCACAAAACGCCCCCTACTGGCCAAAGTAGAAATCGCATCGCACCCAAAATCGAACTTGACGTAGATTTTGTGGTCATACACGCCCATATGCAATATGAAAATGACCAGTCAAAAACTGAAGGCGCTATCCATCTGACAAGGGAAAAGTTTACGGACACACGCACGCACGAACTAACGCACGCACGACAGACCACCACTAAAGGCGCCAAGCACAGCATAAGCCCTTTTGGCCTATGGGCCAAGCGGGCNTGTGACGGCTTTGATACTGTTAACATGCTGACATCGCACCACAACATATTAAAATATGTTTTGATTAGATTTCCCACGTATGTATGCCGTATTTTGCTGATTAGGCCTCTGTAGGCCAAATGCTGAGTGCACTGGTGCATAAAATATACTGTAATGAGTAATGCACCCCCTGCGTACTGTCTGGACATTTACTGTCCTGGACAGCGCACTGTATATTTTCTTATCAAATTCATCACAACTCCCCATGCAAGTTATCATAATTCCCTGCACAATTAGCTTTGTCACAACACTAATTAGACTTGGTAATTAGCTGGTCGGTCTTGTGGCAGACATTCCAGCCGGCACTAGATCAACTTACCTTGACATTGATCTTTAACCCTTGCCCCATGTGTTGCAAATCGATTTTATAATGCAGGTCGCCTATTTAGTTAAAAATACCTCGTAGTTCCGTTTCATAGTTTCCTAAAGTAAACATAGGCCTTGGCCAACTGCACGGGGCTTCCACCAAAATTTTTGTTTTTTAAAGGGGGGATTGCCCCCTTTCCAACTTTTTTAGGGGGATTTTCCTTTTTCAGTGGGGATAAAAAAACCACCAGTGACACTGAAGGTGCAGGATACGCCATAACTGTGTAGTGACACCTCACCAAAACTGTGTAGTGAGACCTTGATCTTGTGGGCCCCAGCGATAAGGGAAATTGTACATAGCGAGTACTCGTAAGGCCTACCTGGGAAGGCCTAATGCAGACATGTCAGACTGCAGGTCACTGAGTCATCTTGCTTGCATGTGACATCAGTCCAATCCTTCTGTACTTATCTTAATTCTATGTCCTGGATTCCACGCACACAATTATACTTATAATGCACCAATTATTTCAAACTGTCGGCTGATTGCTGGCATTATGGTGAAAGAAAAACTTTGTACTGCTTCCGCAGAAATGTCAATGTTATCTATGTACTTTTGGTTGTAAGGAAAAAATGTTCAGGTATCATCAGAATTGTCAATCAATGTTAAAGGGACTTTAAGCCACTCTGTCCCTCTCGTGACAGATGATGCTGTTACCTGACGTCAAAATGGATTGATATTTCTGTCGGCACGTTACGATAATTTTCATTGATTGGTTTGTAGCGCATGGATGCTGAAAGATTCCCTTTGGCTTGTACGTGATTGGGGCGCCGTCGTGAATAGCCAAACTAACTAAACATACCTTCCGCATAGGGCGTCGATGGTCGCCTACTGCAGTCTCAGGGGAATTCCTGTAATTTCGATTGGAGCGCCATCTGTGAATAGCCAAATTAACTGAACATACCTTCTGTTGGGTGACGATGGTTTGCCTACGGCAGTCGACAGCTCGGGAGACGATTGTCACCTACGGCAGTGAAAGGGTTAATACAAGTTTTGCTGCTGACAGGGTTACAATGAGGACGGCGCCGTACTAGCACCACACGGCGTCGCTGCGAGCGTTGTGACCGAAATTTCTTTTTTCTAACGTTATTTCAGTTTACTTCTGGCATGAAAATAACCCGTTTGTTTCGGTCAATCGACAGTAAAACTTACATCATCTTATAGTAGATGAAAATTTCTCTAATTTCATTGCTTTTTTCCTTAAAGAAGAAATGTGATACGTTTTGTCTCATTATTCCGGTAGAAAATATGTACAGGTCACTTTTCACGACGCAAGTCGTCAACACCTAAAATGACGTCAATAAGGTCACTTCGCTCGCAGCGCCGACCTGTCGGGATAAAAAAATATCGCCCTCCTCATTATGATTTTGCATATTACAATATTACAATATTACCGTATTGACTTTGCATAACATTACCCTCCAAATATTTTCAGATCCTTCGATGGAGATCTGCTATAATGGCCAAAAGAGTCAGCAGAAAACATGTTGCAGTCACAAGATGGAGAAGAAGTACGCGTTTGCGGCAGTAAAGGATTTTAAAGATTTGGTCCAAACCACCAGTTCGTATCTCAAGAATTTGATTGCCAAAAATCAGGCACAATATGAAGGTAAGCAGATGTATAAGTAGTTTTTTGGCTTGGTTCAGGGATAATTGTAGGATTTCGAAAGGGCGTGTGTCATATTCATTAAAAAAAGGCACCTCGTTGGAAATAACCTGGGCACTTCTCCTGTGGCAATTTTTGATGACATCATGTCGAAGGTGAACCAAGAAACTTTTGAAAACACCTTTCATGACAGTTCCTTTGAGGTGTGGAATAGTCCTGGCCTATTTTCACCATTGTAAACGTGAAAATGTAAAAATAGTTTTTTGGGGGGAGCATTACAAATTTTTCAGGAGGTCAGGTTGGGCGTGGCACAGCACTCCTCGGAAGACATCCTAAAATTATCCCTGATGGTCACTCTGTCAGTGACTTTTTCTTTCAGTCACGAAAACGATTCTTGAATTTTATTTTTTACACAAGTTTTTGGAGGGGTTAAACCTGGACCCATATTCATAAAACCTTGCTAGGCTTAGTTACTTACTAAAGTACCGGTACTCAGTTTGTGCAGGCCAATGTACACAACTAGCAACCAGCTAAGCCACATGTAAGCAAGATGAATATGGGCCCAGCTTTCCATCAAGTCATTCATTCATTATACACCTTTGCTCTTCCATCACCTCATCTGCTCATCTTAGCCTCAGCCCTCTCTAAGATTACGTCCACAAACAGAGCTCGCACATCCGCCTGCCATTGATCCGCAGATCTTGGAGTTGCCTAGTGAACGAGAATTTGCCGTAAGAGAACTCAATCTTCCGAGAGCAGATCCTCCATGATATCCCTGTAAATACACCGCAGGCAGGTATATGACAGCTTCGTCAATATCAGGTGATCTTGAGGAACTATGCAGAGTTTCATCCCTGCACACGTTCTTGTCTATAGTGTACATCGAAGTGTGTGTGGATCTTTCCTACACCACTTCATGTTGCTAAGATGAGTGCCTGATGTATACAGTATTACAGGTATGGAGGATAAGTCAGTTTCTGAGAAACATGAAGAAGCCAGTGAAAGCCAAGATTTTGTGTAGGCAGTGTTGCTGTGTGCTGATCTGAAAGCGAAGATTTTGTGTCGGATGTGTTACAAGTGGACAGCTGAACCACTTCAAGTTTTCCAGGAGGAACTTTTTTAGGTTGTTTGAATAGAAATTGTATAAAGCAGGCCCATAGAAATTGTATAAATCAGGGCCATACTATACATGT
Organism: Notospermus geniculatus; assembly: GCA_002633025.1. NCBI lineage: Eukaryota > Metazoa > Nemertea > Pilidiophora > Heteronemertea > Lineidae > Notospermus > Notospermus geniculatus. The sequence continues at coordinate 112,913 of NMRB01001426.1, forward strand.
GCAATATTATTGCACAATATGAGGATCAAAATGGTCAATATCATTGCAAATCTTTCTTCTAACCATTATGCCAGAGGCTCATGACCCTATTTTGATTCTCATATTGTGCAATAATATTGCATGTGTATGGGCCCTTTTCGGTACATCCATGTATTATTATTGCACAATGTGGGCCCAAAATGGCTGTCATGTGCTTCTGGCACAATGGATGGAAGAAAGATTGGCAATAATATTGCCCATTTTGATCCTCATATTGTGCAATAATATTGCACGTGTATGGGCCCCTTTAGAGTTACAAAGATGAGGTACATGTAAAAAGGGCTGGGGCATAAGGATGTTGCATCGTTTAATTGCCCTTGAACAAAAAATTATTCAGAAGGAGGCAAGTTGGCTGAAGAAAAGAAGGAAAATTTTACCTCAATAGTTTTCATGAGAGCGCCAATAAAGTGAATGTAAAAGGTGAATTTTTTATAAGGAAGTGTATACCTGAATGATTGATCGATAAATATCGAACTAGAATCAAATCAACTCGTTCATAACTCATGTAGGCTTTATATACTTATGTACCTGTGTTTGTGTCTTTTTCAATACCCCCTCACTTGTTATTCGATAGTGCGACATTATCACAAACAAAATGAACAATCTAGACGCTTAGTATACTTTTGTTATGTGGTAGACATATGTAAAGATACCTGGAAATAAAGTAACCGATAAATTCAATTGATCAACAACCGTAACAAGTCCTCATCACAAAGTGCCCCAGGGAATCTTTGATTATCCTGTATTTTTAGACACATATGCGTCATATCGATATGTACGCATTACCTTTCTGTACATGTACATCACTTCATGAGTTGTTTGTTTGTGAAGTCCAGATCAACAGACCTTTTGGCTGACCTTAAAAAAAGGTCAAAGTGCCTTTTACTGTTGTTAGGTAAACAATATAAACCTTCGCCTGAAGTAGCTTATATTTTCAGTATTTTATGATTAATGAAATAAAGTGATCCCAAAACTTGGAGGGGATTTCTCAGGATTTTGAAATGGAAGGTTTGAACCCACTGACGCATTTTCAGGCCGTGGTTTCCCACTCAGGCGTGTCAATTTCACAGGCAATAATCAATAATAAAGTCCATTGATCATTGTATGTCGATTGCCTGTGAAATCACCACTCTCTGATTCACAAATTGCGGAAGTCGGTTCACGTTTTTGTTCTCCAATTAAAAGAATGGTAGAATTTCTTACTTTTGTGGGTGGAAAGACACGTAGCTCATGTGTGGCGGTCTAGGAAAACCCGTCGGATGTCACTGAATGATCAACAAGGACTGTCAGATTGCCTTTGCATTGATCTGCTATGTGTTACATGAGTACATTTCAGCCATTGAAATGTGCGGGTTCACCGAGGCCATCACTTTCCTCAAATGTGACTTCCTACAGGTTTTCCAAGACTGCCTCACAATCATAAAATTAATTCACCCTATGCCCGTTCCATCACTCTTCTTTCGTTGTCCGTCATCCTACAGCACACAGTAGTGTAGCACACAATGGTGTAGCACACAATAGTGTAGCACACAATGGTGTAGCACACAATGGTGTAGCACACAATAGTGTAGCACACAATAGTGTAGCACACAACAGTGTAGCACACAGTAGTGTAGCACACAATTTGTGTGGTAGTTCCACAAATTCCTGTGTAACGAATTTCATTGAAATTCTCTATTCTGTAAACATTACCATAATTCAAGTAGATTTCTGTGCATATTGGCCTATAGGAAATAATGAACAAACATACTGGAATAAGTATTTGAAATCGATGACATGTTAGCTCCACGCATAAAATAGGTGAACCCTGAGAGGTGAAGCTACACTCCTACAAGCTAATATTGATTTCTTGCACTGGGAATGTCAATGCCGTGCCCTCATGTATCCGCGCTTTTGCAGGTTAGCCTAATGTAACCAAAGAGACTTCACCTAAAGCAGCGACATTTCTGTTACGCCTGCTATGCAAACATTCAGGCTTGTTTGGTAGTTCCAGGGAGGTGGGTTTAGGGGGGCCTTTTTGTCATATTTTTCGCAAAAGTACAAAGTTTGTTACCATGATTTTGAGCATTTTGAGAGTGCACTACATGTAGCTGCCTCTTCATAATCCATTATGTATAGTGGTGCCTGCCCC
>NMRB01001426.1:115169-149963 GCA_002633025.1 Notospermus geniculatus
CCCTAGCCCACTGCCTCAATAGGTGTCACTAGTGGTTAAAACTATTGAAATGAAACTGACATCTCGGTCTTGATCAAATTCCTACACAAAAGACATCCATTGTATAGGACCGGGTTTCGGTGTGCTGCCCTCTGTCATAGCTAGGATCTCCATTGACCATTTTTCGGTTGAATGATATTTTCTATGAAAAAAATTTTCATTTCGGATTATAGATTTCACAACTGTGCAAAGTAGGTCACTGAGGAAAGGCACTGGTGGGCATTAGACGCGAGAATATCCAGTATATTTCCTGTGCCATCATGTACCTCGGCATACATGGCATAATACATGTACACAAAAAAAACAAGATGGCCGCCAAATCAGAAGAAGACAGCCAACTGAAATGGTGGCCTTGTCTTATCTATTGTTCCAGTTGTTTTGTCTTTAACGTTGATTGAAATGTGCAACCAGATTAATTTCATGATCAAACGCATCCGACATGTGCCACGTCTCCAGGCATCATCACCAGCTGTGCGCGCATTGAATGCTGTCTTTGATGTCTTTGTCGAACTAATCACTTTAACAGAAAAAATGTCGGCAGAAATTGATTATCAAGACAATGGTTACCATGGCAACATAAACTGTTGCCAAGCAACTAATCAGGTTTGTCAAATTAGTAGTATTCTACGAGTTCCGCTGGATCTGTTCCAATTTCAACTTGTGTACATTGCACGTGCATTTTATACAGGGTCTCGGACTCAACCCCTGTGTAGATTACTTTCATCAGCCCTGGGAGCTGACTAGGAAACTTGGAAACAAAAGGATGATTTGTTGGCCATTGTATATTTTGTCAGGTGCATTTGCTAAATCCTTATAAGGCCAGACTTTTTTTATATCTTGTTTAGCGCACTTCGATTTCCAGATGTTTGTAGAGGTGGTCGGAAAAAAAATAAAAATAAAAATTTATTTTCTCCATTCACAAATGCATTCTGTAAAACAGAGCGGAGGCAGAAATAAAAATATAATTTTATTTCAAAATAGACCTTTGTTCTAACTATGACAGACCTTGCAGTGTGGTTCCTACGCCACTAGATGCCGAGAGCTGATTAGATTTTTCGGGCAGGAAGGGCAGCGGTCGGATTAGAAATAAATTTTTTTTTTCTATTTTGAGTGATTTTGAACGTCGGGTTTGCTAAATGATCAAAAATGAATATTTTTTTTTTTGTTTTTGGAATTTTGGGCGTCGGCCGGTTCGCCAAACAAGGTATAAAAAACGTCTGGCCTGAAGCAAGTAAAATTAATTTGTAAAGATTGTTGGCGCATGTGTGCAGTGATAGTACGGTAGTTGAAATAAATGTCACAAATTTCTAGTGAATGGAGAGTTTGATATGAGTCATGGACGGTAAAAAAACATGCAATAAGGAATAAGCTGGATTACGAGTGTACAGGCCATGTTTGGTGATGGTGATGTAAGGCAACATGCAAAAAACTCTGCTAGACTTTATGTAAAAGGAAGATATGTTCAAACCATTCCCTCAGGGTGCTCTTTTTCAGGTTGTTTTTCAGAAAATCTCGTTAGATTGGCAACTTTTGGAAAAATAGAGAAGAAAGAGGAAAAATCGATTTTTGTGTCTCTCTTGTCAACATATCCCGCTTGGATCTAGAAATCTCCTGGGGAGTACAGGAAGGATGATCTTTTAAATCACATTTGGTCCGAGTGTGTTTTTCCTGCAATCCATCCATCATCAGTTCACAGATGGCCCTCTGGGGTTTACCAGTCCCTCATGGTAAAAATTGTATAGGAAATCCAGGTGGACTTTTACACAGGATGATTATCCCGAGTACCTGGTAAGCTGGACAGCTCATATTGCTTTAGGGAAAGGATTGAAGGCTTTTTGTGTCCATCTTCCTTGTCAAACTGATACAGCATGGTCGTTTTGGCTTTGTAGATGTGGTTGCTTCAGACATACAGTATGTTGCACAATTGACCTCCCTTCCACGCCGCGCACCATCCACGTACCACATGCAGCTCAAATCTTCCGCGGACGTCGTGTGCTGCCGTGGATGTCACGTAGTGAAGACGTAACGTCATTCGCCCGTGGTGCGCAGACGTCGTGCAGAAGAGACGCGTGACGCACCCGTACCATACGAAATAAACTGAAGCGTACTTTCCGCATGACATACGCGGATAAAATCAGGAAGATGTCTGGTTTGCTGCCTTCCTCTCCTGAGTTAATCAAGGTATATACTGAGATACCCTCTATCGCATGGAGAGCAGGTCTGTGACCAGGGATTGAATGCTGAACCTCAGAGGTGACAGGTAACCTGATCTGTCCACAGCCTGCTATGACAACAGCGATCTTGCCGATTGGTACTTTAAGCTGCATTTAGCTGACATGCGGAATGCGGTATAGGGCCGCGGAATCCCCGGCGGAAGCGATTTGTTGTATGAGAAATGCATTGAACTTTCCGCTTACCGCGTTCCGCAATCCGCATACCGCGTGCAGCTAAATCCAGCTTTATTCTGCACATCTAACCCATCCCAATGTCACTGATATAGGATACTTGCCTCATGGAGGAAAGATACTGATGAAAAACCGGCAGTTAACATCAGCAACCCTGCATGCTTAGACAGGGCTGCGGCTGTGTTTGCATGTCTTTCAACGTTCAACATCTCGTTATCAAACTTTGCTAATTAGAGAAATTTACCTGGGCAATCAGCAGTTGATGAGGGTGTTAAAATAGCGTGCGGACTCCTTTTTCTCACTTTCTAAATTGGCGCAGATTTTCGGTCTTCAGCAGTAGAGATATTTTAGCGTTCCTGCGTAATTAGCAGATTCAGGCAGTTCACTAGCTCACATTGAAATTAGCAGCTGTACCTTTGTCGATTTCAACATTTCCTTTTGCTTCATTTCCTCTGCTCCACTGGAAATTACACTCGGCCCCAGTGTGTATCCGACGTCCCGGTCTCCTACACACTGGCACTTTTGGGGCTCAAAAGCCGTGAACACCACTAGATGGCACTCCACTGGCTCCAGCCAATCACCACGCTTTCTCACTCTATTCCCGCAGAAATTACTTCCAGGAAAAACCCAACCTCGTCCCCAGAGGTATAGTTCGCTCAGACAACCGTGGACCACTCGCCATATTATCAACCTGGGAACGAGGTTAAGAAAACCGAAGGACCCGGTGCTGCCATCACGCGGTCGTCACGACTGTTTTAAATCTCTAAAAGAGCCAGACGCGGAGTGTGACTTACCGAAGGGGTGAGCCCGTAGCGTCTGGCCAAGTGAGACTACTGGAAATCAGATAAAGTAAATCTGCATCAGATTAAATGGACATGCTCTTATCAGCTTTTGTTCTTCATGCCACCGCCTTTTATGCTTGGCGATACCAGTAAGGGGCGGTCTCAAAATTACTGTAAAGCAGGAAAATTTCGCGTGCAGGAAATTTTCGCGAATTTCGCGAGAGTGTGTGAGTCGCGAAAATTTCCCGTCGCTAATATAAATACACGCAAGTGATAGATATGGTCCGTGAAAAAAAACTGAAAAAATGGCAGAGACTCGCGAAAATATCCTGCCGCGAATACGTCTATATAATTCTTGATTCACAAACATTTCCAGCCGCGAAATTATCTTGCTTTACAGTACATTGATGCCAAAAAAGACGATGTGGCTTCATCTTTTCCCTGACCCCTCCCCCCTTGAAAAGATGAAGTGGGCACTGTTACATTGGCTTCATCCATGTGGGAAGTTTATAGCTCTGACTCATACAGTCCATAGTAGATCCAGCCAGAACCTTGTTCGTTTCTAAAAGACTAAAAAAGTCATTCTCCTGTAAAAATGAGTGATGCCAATTTTTTCAAAAAAGATGAAGTGGGCTTCCCCAAATCAAGAACCCCCTCCCCAGACTTGAAGTCACTTCATCTTTTTTGGCATCAAAACAATTTTGAGATGGCCCCTAAACTTCATCAGATCATGGGACAACAAGGCAAAGATCCAAACATTGAAGTTTCTACCATCTGAAGAATTTTTGACCTGGGATTATGTTCCACAAGTTGGCAAAAAGCTAGGCTCCAAACTGCTCAGTGCCAGTTGTTTTGCCCAGTGGTGCGCTCCGAAGCCACTCCGACTTTTTTACTTGCACAACAAAATCTATCTTGACATATCTTCTTGAAACATTACACTCAGTTCTGCTGCATTACAGGTGCTTGTGTTCCTATTTCCTTGTAAATTGTCAGCGGTTCTTCATACTTTTTCCGCCGCATTTGCCTCCGGGTGGTATTCGTGGTATGTGTCTATTTGCTATTTTGTCAAAGGTTTTTTATGCGACAGTCAATCCTTCGCTCTCTTGATGTACATGTACATGTACATGTGTATCATCTAAATTCAGATTATCTTATGTTGGTGCGAAGTACTATGTATAAATTTACATTGTGTAAAGCAACATATCAAACATGAATGCAATGTATAGTCCTTCCCTATAATAATTGTTCTTATGAACTAAGTCTGCAGACTCTGGCAGGTATCTAGGCCTACACCTCTGCGTTTTGGCACAAAATGAAAACTAGCTACCACAGGGCCATATTTAGTTCGTCTCACTCCGTGCAGTCTCAAAAAATACAGGGCCTACCTGTAGGCTGAAGATTGTGAAAGGTTCCTTGCCGAAACTACCATGCCACTTTTCTGCATTCTCCCACTGCTGGGCTTTGGTCTCGTTCCTCTACACTCTGTTTCATACGCTCCTCTTGAAGAGGAGCGAGACCAAGCCCAGAGGGGTAGTTATTAAGTACGGAACGGAACGGAACGGAATCGTGGTTGCAAACGGAATGTAAAAGACAGACTGACCCTGAAACTGGAACGGAACAAAGTTAATCTTCATTTCATTTCAAATGGACAGTGCCATGCTGTTATGTCGGTTCGTTCTATCATGTTTGTCTTGCCAAATCTGTGGTGTAGTGCTTTTGTGGTGGGTTCGATTCTATTTTGGGGTTGGAACAGGCCAAGTACTGTTGATGATTGGTTCACTTATTGGGTGTCGCCCCGCCTTAATAGTGCATAGGATAAGGCAATTCTTTAGTTGTGTGGGTTCGATTCTTTTACCGGTCACTCTGGTGGGGGTAGTGCTTTAGTGGTTGGTTCGATTCTATACTGGCCGTGATGTTTATTGGGATGGGATAGGCCTTCCATTACCAGAGTGACCCAACAATCAAATGAACCACTGAAGCAACACATCATCCCAAAGGCAAAAAGGAACTCCATGTTAACCCCAATATAGAATCGAACCCACCACAAAAGCACTTCCCCGACAAATTAAACGGCACGACCCAAGAATCGAGCCTAACACCAACATGACAGAACGAACCCAACATCACAACACAGCGCTATTCATAAGATTAGCTCTGTTCCGTTCCAGTTTCAGGGTCAGTCCGTATTTTCCATTCCGTTTGCAACCACGATTCCGTTCCGTTCCGTTCCGTACTTAATAACTACCCAGCCCAGAGGATGAGGATGCATGGAGGATGACTTTTCTGCTATGATAATATAGACAATTCTCAAATTGACGCAAATGAGAAAGATCGAAATCGCAACATAACCTCGGTCTGAAATTAAAATGAAATGAGGCAGAGAACCCCACGACAGTGGCTTTGACAACGTTGCATCAGAGTCGACCATTGCTGAATCATGGATTGCGTCACGTCAGCATGGTTTCAAAGATCAAGGTTGTGGTTGCGATTGCGGCGGAAGTGCGCAGATCTGCGGATTCGAGAATTGTGTATTTGGATTTTTCCATTCGGGCTAACACTGAAGCATCATTAGCCCATCACGGCCAATGATACTTTGGCTTCAGCCCTCATAATATGGAAGAGCAGTTCAATAGTGTTGAGTGAAGGGAAGAATCAAGCTGTAGTCAATTTCATTCAGTCGATCACAATCCACAACAATAGCGAAATCACACTATGAACAGAACGCGCCAAGATTCTCATGCGTTGTTTGTAACCAAATCTAATAACTGGCTAAGAATTCTGGGAAGACTACGAATGCTAATTAAGTTTGGATAATTGCGCTATATATATTGTATGATTCTACGATACATAATTTCACTCTGGGGAATGGCTGCAACTTATCAAATTTGCCACCAATGGGCAACTGTTTTGTGTCTGCTTGGCGGCGTGACGACTGGGTCTTTCCGTGATGTTACTTCATTAGCCGTATCCAGGCCTCCCGTTCCTGTCTAGTGCAGTTTAGCAGTGCTGAGCTCTTCCCTTTTGTCAGATCCTTGCATGTTTATGGATGGACAAAAATAAAAATAAAATAACAGAAAATCAGCTCTTGTCATACGATCTGCGTTTCTCCATTACCCTGGTGATGAAGGTTCGTCATTCTCATCTTAAATCATGGATAGAGTGCTTGCATTTTGATGCACAGGCACCTGCAGTTCTGACGAAAGCATAAGCTTTTAGGAGATGGTGATCACAGCCAGCAGTCACAAGATTTGTGGCCAAGTGGTAGAGCAGTCACTAGAATTACAGCCAAGTGGTAGCCAGCGAGTCACCTAGCCAGCGAGTCACCTAGATTTACAGCCGAGTGGTAGCCAGCATGCAGTCACTAGATGATGACAGCCAAATGGTAGCCAGCAGTCACTAGATTTGCTGCCAAGTGGTAGCCAGCAGTCACTAGATTTTAAGCCAAGAGATAGCCAGCAGTCTGTACTCCAGCAGCCACTAGATTTTCAGCAGTGGTAGCCAGCAGTCGCTGGTTTTGCAGCCAAGTGGTAACCAGCAGTCGCAAGATTCGTAGCCAAGTGGCAGCCAGCAGTCACCTAGATTTACAGCCAAGTGGCAGCCAGAAGTGGTCACTATAGATTTACAGCCAAGTGGCAGCCAGCAATCACTAGATTTACAGTCAAGTGGCAGCCAGCAGCCACTAGACGCAAGGGCCCAACGCGCCGCGTAGCGGCCAATAGCGAAGCTAGCCAAAGACTTGTCACGGGTCAATCAATAGAACTGGACTCATAGGAAATATGCACCTAATGTCCAGATGGAATATACCGGACGGTTGGTTCACGTTTTTAGTGACTGTGAACGTAGATGGGTACATTATGTAGCGATACGCTGACAGATTTGCTGGGGACTTGCTCTGTGGATGTTGTAAAATGCGATTTTTGGAAGATTATTCTGATTTGCAACGTCATTTTTAATTAACATAAAAATATGTTGAGTAGCTGGGATATGTTTATAAACATTTATTGAGCAGCCACCGTCATGACGTGGCCGGCTGGCGCATCGGTAGAGCGTCCGGCTCTGAATCCGGGGCGCCGGGTTCGAGCCTTGCGATGGGAATTTTTATTTTTTTCACGTGTCAGTTTCTCTGTTTATTTTTTTTGGCTGAAAACGTTTTGTCGCAGGATGAATATCTCCCCAGCCCTTCCATTTCCCTACAAATCTGCATTTGCTAATAAATACTTATAACCACAGATCCCTGTCAGCTGCCCTGCATTCAGAGAGACTTTTCACTAAAGTCTCTCTGAATGCAGGGCAGCTGACTACCATCCACATTCCCCTCCCAGTCACCAAAAATATCAACACCACAACTAACGTTCAAGACTACTGGATATGTAGCCAAGTGGTAACCAGCAGAAAAGGGTGGTACAAAGGCAGGCTGGTTTTAGTCTTGGAGTTGTCAGAAAATCACAAAATCCCTTATGACTGACTTTGTGCTGAATTTGTGATGATGGAAATAGCAAATGTTTGAATACACTCAAGCATTCGTCACACCGAACTTTGTTCCTCGGAATAAAAAGTTCTGGGTATAGTCCTATCAACTTGCATTGTTTTCTTATTAGAAATTTAGGAATAATAAATAATGGGAGAGAAATTGGTGTTGTGGAAAGTGTCATATTAGGCCTAGTCAAAGGCTTAATTATTTTAGCTGTGGCATGGCATAATTCCAGTGGAATGCCATGGTCATCATTATTTTATGCCTGTAGACATCTAACCTGATGCAGCAAGTTTGGCTAATGGGGAAAAGCAGAATCACTGTTCAATACTTCCTTGATTATTTTCGCACATTGTAATTAGGTGTAAAATATGCGTTATTGGGGAAATTGTATTTGATATTTTACATCACGCACTATTAGCCCTTGTAAGTTTGGAAGATATCCAAAATAGAGCACAAAAAACGACACACAAAATTATAGTAAGTCAAGTCGTCTCCGAATTTTGGAAATTTTCGACCCCAACCGAGGTCTTCCTTGGGCACTTCCTCATTCACTTCTGGGATCTCTACTAGAAAGTGCCTGAGGAAGACCCCGGTTGGGGTAAAAAATTCTGAGACAAATTGACTTGTACTGTCATTTAAATTTGGAAGAGGCTATCTCAAGCTACTCATGTTCCTCGCTTGGCTTGGTCTGCAAAGGTAAAAAGTACAAGGCACCACGGCTTACTGTCTCATGCAATGAATATGAAGAGGCAGGGATGATTAATCCCATTTGGCGCAGGCTGGATTTGAACCGGTGTGACATCTGTCAGTGTTGCTGTGTGTCGGTGTTTCCCCTTATTGTTGGGAAACACTTGCAGATATATGGATACATTTCTTTGTGTGTCCCTTGTTATCTGTAGTCGCAGCGTTTTCTGTCAGACAATAGTAGGGGAACACTCACAGATGGGAAACATTCAGAAACGTTACACCGGGATCTGTTCTTGGTGCCGGTAACCGGATGTTATAACCACTGGACAATTGGGGCTTCTTCATTATGGTTGAGTCATACACCTTAGTCAATGTCGCCTAAAAAGAAGTGCGCGCACTGCTGAGGGGGTAGTAATGATCTTGGTCATTCACACTCATCAAGGATCTATCCTACATGTACTTTCCTGAAAGTATTTGTCACCCTCCACCCTACCCCATTTCTCAAATTACAAGTGGAACAAACTCGGCAAATTTTCTCTTTTTCTGCATCCTGATAAACACATTAACAGCGTGAATTACCATTTCACGTCTAATCATCGCGTCTGATTCAATAATGGTGAAATTTGCGCTCCTGGCTACTTGATTACATTGTCATGTGACCAGCTCGGGACACATCGGACAAAACACACATTCTCTCGGTGCACAATGGGTAATTAGGTAGAATTATTCTAGTCTTCTGGGAATGACAGCTCAGCAAAAAGTGACCATTATTCAACTATTGTTGCGTAAATTGCATTTTTTTGGGATGGGTGCTGCGGTACACGATTTGATGAAATGATTGGACATGTTGTCAAGTACAATGTACAATGTACAAGTTATGTTGTAAAAAATTAGTGCGAAATTACATGTAGATGGATAAGTACAATGCCATGTGGTTTCATTGCTTGGGACAGAGGTAGTTTAACATGTTTAACCATTTTGTGCAGGAGCAACTTTTCCTAATACTACACTCAAGTGCTGCCATCTATCTGATGTTGCACGACTAATGCTTCTGAGGTCTGCGGACAAAAAAGTTGAAATGACCCCTCCAGTGCATCTTCAATAGGAATACATTTGAAGAGCTATGAAGCCATGGCGTGCTCTGCACGTCATGTGCATATGAAGTGACTTGGGCCATGACGTGCTCTGCACGTCGCGTCCAGATGAAGTGACTTGGGCCATGACGTGCTCTTCACGTTGTGTGCATATGAAGTGACTTGGGCCATGACGTGCTCTGTACGTCATATGCATATGAAGTGACTTGGGCCATGACGTGCTCTGCATGTCATGTGCATATGAAGTGACTTGGGCCATGACGTGCTCTGCACGTCAGCCGCAGCTGAGATGATTAAAATAATAATGTTTCTTAATCATTTTCTCCACTGCCCTGCATGAAACTTGGGTTGAGGTGGTCAAAGACAAACCATAAACAAAATCAGTGCTATCGCGTAAACCTAAGTTGAGATCCAAACTGAAATGGTTGTATCTGTGTTTTCAAGAGTTCAGATGAGTGGTGAAGCCTTTGGCAATGAAATTCAGTCTTCTCAAAGTATGATGTAGCATTCCTTTCTGATGGGGAACTTACTGTGGTCGTACTGCTGCAGACTTCAAAAGAATATGAAAGAACTGTGAATACAGCATTAATATCAAGAGCAGAACCTTCCCAAATGTACTATTTACATGTACAATTCATCTTGTGCTGAAATACCAATATCATTCATAAATATTGTCTCTATACTTCTACCTACTTCTTGTGTCAGAGTCGATGGCTGCCAAGCCCATGAATGTTGAGAAGAGCAGCTTTTGTGTCTTTTGCCTCCACTCCCTCCTGAGGGATTGGTATCACCATGATCACTCAGCATGCTCAGGACTGTTTTCTTAAGTATTGACATTAAAAAAAGATACACGTTTCGCTAAATCTGCCTATTCTTATCTTTTCAGGTGAGTGTCTTGTCAAACATTTTCAAGTAGCCTATCGGTAAAGTAGAAGTAAATTTTTTGCCTGTTTCACCTTTAAGGTGCTGTCACACTGAAGTAGTTCTCAAAACGTCCTGCCCCGTCCTAAAAAAATCGTAAAAGGGACTAGAACGTGTCACATTGGGCCAAATAATGTCTCGAAGTGCTGGAGCACCCTTCCCGTCCAAGCCCGTCCATGAAGTTCGTAAAAAGACGGTAAAAAGTTGCCACTATGTCCATTTCGGTCGCACACAGTTTGAGCCCGTTCGGCAACATTTTCAAGAACGTACTGATGTGTGATGGGGCATTTAGGGATAGGTCTAATTCCCAATACCCTGCGGTTTTCATAGACGTTGTGCAATAACAGGTCAAGAACAGCAAACATTGTCACTAGGGCTGTGAAAACTGAGCAGGAAACTGTTGTAGTGGTGCTTTCAGGATGTCCCACTTTAGTCCGAATATATCCTTGATGAAGAATTCGATTAAAACTTAAGATGCACTCATATCACCACACCACTAACATAATTAATTTATAATTTGTACATTATTTTTGCAACAATAAAGGAAATGATTAATGAATTGCATAAGTGTGCCATCGTGGTGTGAGGTGCATTAAGCCAGGCGTACATCGCACTTTCGACTGGAAGTAACTGATCTGATCAGTCGCTGGTGGTGTACGTGTTGCGCGCACATCGCAAATTGTGCAACTCAGTAAAACTAGGAGGATCCAATCAGTTGTCGTGTCCAGACTGCGTACATCGCACTTACATTATGACTAGCAGCAACTCAGGTAACATCCAGGGCATTGAGACTAGGTTTCGTTCAGAAAACTAGCACTGATCAGTCGCAAGCCCACGTACATTGCAGCGACTGAACAAAACTGGGTACAACTTAGTCGCTAGAAAGTTGAACATGTGCAACTCGCGGCGAGTGGCACAATCTCGGTTCCAGCGAGTCGCAAGGGTGCATATACATCGATCGTTTCTGGCGACTGAGCTAGTCGCCTCCAGTTCCAGCTAGATCCTCAGTGAAGACTAGTTGTATCCAGTCACAAGTGCGATGTACGTAGTACGCTAGGCTTTAGCATTCTTCGTCTGTGTGCGCCTAGCTTAGGGCTTTATATGTATACATTGTATATGGAAGCCTTTATTGACCAGTATTCAGAATATTTGATGAAATATTTGAATGTGTGCAAATTAAGGACGTGCTTTAACATGTTTAAGGCACTTACCTCAAGCAACCGACATGCACACCATGTACATTACACAGCCGTAATTGACATACCTGATCATGTGCTGTTGCTTTCACCAGACAATGGCAGGTTTGAAAGAAGTGTGATTAGGTGTACCATTTCAACAGGTATGAAGAAGACTTTTAGAAAAAGAATTCATGGCTTGTTTTGCGGTGTATCATGTCGCGTTATTGAATTTCACTTTCCACAGTTACTAAACTCTTTTCTGAAGTACCCTTGGCTTCAGTTAGCATGTATTCAGCAATGCATACATTGCTAATGCCCGCTGTACACGATCAAATTTTTCATCCAATTTTCTGAATATGCTCAATAAAGGCCTACATGCGGGTTTATAATTGAAGCCCCAATTTAGCTAGGCCCGGAATCTGAATTTCCAAAAAATTTTATGGAAAATTTGATCGTGTACGGCGGGCATTAGCAAGTTCCAAGAAAACAGACTGAAATTATTCATGTGCTTAATAAGACTAAGCCGGTGACAGACTGGCGCGTCCAGGGGTTCCACCAATCAGATTCTTCAGTAGGTGTTTCGGTCCATGTTACCGCCTCCCTGATTGGTTGAATGCATTCCGACGCGCGCGTTGCTTACATGCCAGTATGTCACCGCCTTAAAGGTGCACAGCCAGACTAGCTAGATGTCACATCTAGAGGGCCTTTTTGACATGACTGTGGAATGCGAAGTTTGTTCTGTTTCAGACGATTTATTGCGCGATTGGAGCGCAGATTGGAAGTCGAGGAATTTTGAGACAAAAAAGTTCAAGTCGAAGTTCAACAAGTAATGCCAATGGGACTAGTCTTATCAGGAATGTAGATTGTCCGGTGTTGTATTTCAGATTGTTTTTGAGAGTGTTTACCGTGGTTTTTGAGGTCGATCAAGTCCCATTGACATCGTCTTTTCTTAATATTTTTATCCGTGCAAGGCATCAGTTAGGCCATTGACTCTGTTGGCCTACTAAAAATATTTAGAAATCATTGAATTTAATTGACAAATTAAAAACTATCTCAAAAACAATTTTGCTTGTAATACAGGCATGAGTTTTGTCCCCATTGAATGTACAGTACGTTGCACAATTGCCCTCCCTTCCACGCCGCACACCATCCACGTCCCACATGTAGCGTCAACCGCGTACCGTCCTCATATCTTTCGCGGATGTCGTACACTGCGAAAGCCATGCAGTGAAGACGTAATGTCATTCGCCTATGGTGCATGGATGTCACGCAGAAGAGACGCATGACGTTCCTGTACCATAGGCAGTAAACTGAAGTACCTTCCTCGTAACGTACGTGGAAGGTACGCGAATAAAGGTAGGTCAATTGTGAAACGTACTGTATTTTACAGTTAATATTCTAATTTAAAAGTCCCTCCCTTTGCAAAACACGGTATAAATTTCGAACGTACGACAAGACAAGTGTCATATGTGTCACCACAAGACAGAAGATGGTGAGATCCCATCGAAAAACATTGAAGGAGACTTCGCTATAACTCTCGAGGATAGATATTTTTCAAGTGTGAGGAATTATTGACAAATCATTTGCATATATTGCTGTCGATATTTCCTTGCCAGTAGCCGCCGTACATGCTGTTTAAGACTACAGTTATTTTCTGCATAGGATAAGGGAAACGCTTATGGAAACAAGGCTAAATCCGGCCGTACATCGCACTTGCGACTGGATACAACCAGTCGCCACTGAGCTACCTGGCGACTTGGAGGATCTAGCTGGAACTGGAGGCGACTGATCAGTCGATCGCCAGAAACGGTCGATGTACGCACCCTTGCAACTTGCTGGAACTGAGATTTCGCCAGTCGCTGCGAGTTGCAATGTTCAACTTTCTAGCGACTAGTTGTTCCCAATTTCGTTCTGTCGCTGTGATGTACACGGTCAGGACATGACGACTGATTGGGATCCTCCTAGTTTTACTGAGTTGCTGAATTTGCGATGTGCACGCAGTGCGGACATCACCAGCAACTGATCTGATCTATTGCTTCCAGTTGCAAGTGCGATGTACGCCCGGCTTAGAGTCGCAAATCTGTTGACGTTGTTGCCGCATTTAGAAAATTTCGCCTTGATGATGCCGCCAGCAGACGCTATGAAGTGAGTTCTTATTGGCTGTATTGAATGCTTATCAATAAGAACTGTCAGAAATGATTTTCAAACACGAAATCATTCCATAAATCATTAATCCTAAATGAAACCATCCGTATCCATAAGCCGGTCCCATGAGTCATTGGTGAGTTCGGTTCGACCTCGTAGAATTAGGGATTGATCGGTCGCCTGTGTTCTGGTCGATTGTGGCCACTAAACCACGACTGATCCTCTGCGGATGTGATACGATAAGTCGACTATTAGAATGTGAAATATCAGCGGTGAATTTCGTTGTGACAAGTGGTGATTCATTGGCTGAAATAAAAAAGCTGTTGTTAACCCATTACGTAAATATCGTCAAGTATTGTTGCATAAATGCCCTGAGTTGGCGTTGAATTCCCGTGGTAATATTCGAAGAAAAAAAATCTGTTCCTCTTACCCTTGATTGGGACCATGACAGAGGGTCTGGAGGTACTAAACCCTTTTCTTTTAAATAATTTTTTTAGGGGCACGGCACCCTAGGGGTAAAGAGGGCACAGTAGTGCCCCCTTTTAGTGGCACGGTGCAGCACCGCTCTAAAATGGCCTAGATATAATCCTGATGACTTTAAATTATCTTGTCCTGAAATCAACTTGATTGATCATCCGAGCAGATCACGCCCTGACCTCGGTTACCCAATCCAAGTCTCCCGATACCCACCCCCAACATTTCCACCCACTGAAAGGCAATCATCTACTTAGCCTTTAAGTCTATTTCTGTAATTGCTAGCTACTAGTGGAAGTACTCCTGGAATGAAGTGATTAGAAAACATAAAGTAATTACCATTTGAGTAGGAAACCAGGCAGTACCTCCGGGTTGAGGGAATTATTTTCGTTGAAAAAGGTTGGGTGTTGATTGGTCGCCCAAAGAACATACATACTTATCACTGTGTGTTCCAACTCATTAGTGTGTTGGGCTTTTTACCTCTCCATTTATACCCAACCAATTCCTGCATAATTTTTAGCTCACCGTGGTGAGCTTATACAATGGTTGTGCGTCCGTCGTCCGTCGTCGTCCGTCGTCGTCCGTCGTCGTCCGTCGTCGTCGTGTTCCGTTAGCAGGGCACGTTTCGTANTCATTGCTGAATTCCATCATATTTTTGTCACAATCATTCTCCTACCGGTACCTTCATTTTTCGCGCAAATCCGACAAAATGGATCTCTCTCAAATTCTATTTCATTTCGCCAAAACCTTCTGAGAAGTTACAACTACACGCCACATTGCATCTTTCAAAATGACTGCCACGTGATCATAAATACGAACTGAAACTTGTGGGTTGTCGGGGTGGCGCAGTGGAGACATCCACGCCTGCCACCAATGAGGTCGCGGGTTCGATCCCCGGTCGTGCAAGTGGCTTTAGGCCTGTGTGGTAGAGGGGGCGATCTCTCCTCGACATCGTAGGTTTCCTCCAGGGGCTCCGGTTGCCTCCTACATATCGTAAATATCTCCCTGTATTGTTTGATAAGTACCGGTAGCTACAAGTTGGCACTTGCATCCTGAAATAATATTTGAAAAAAAAACTTGTGAAAGATCTTCCTTGCGATTTTTTTGGAAAATGAACACGAGATGATGTTGCAACAAAAATATGATGGACTTCGTGTTGAAATTTGGCCGAGTAATGGAGCCAGAGATAAAGAACCTGACACAAGTTAGAACAGATAGTAAAATTAGTAAGGAAGCTGTTGCTTGTTCCACGGAATTTTATTCTAAGTGCAGCAATTAATTTGCCTTATGATGCTATTTGAGGTGAGATGCAATTCCAGGAAGCCAGTTTCAAAGTCCAAAATGTCATTTCGAGGTCCAAAAATCAGCCTTACCCTCACTGGCCTGGTCTGAACTCTGACCAATTCATGGAAATGAGTTTATACATCCTGTATCTGTTCTGATTGGCTTGTGACAGCCAGCCACCTGCTACACTTCCTAGCCATGCTAGCTATCTTCCTTTGTCAGGATAATCAGAAATGGAAAAGGCTAATAAAAGCTAATATACTGATGTGATTGGGATATTTCAGGATACCATGACATGTTTTATCTTGGCATTATCAATGTTTACCTCGGAGGAAGGCTGGCTAATAACACACTGAGTCTGTTGACTCCAGTCATTTCGTGGAGGTAACTGTGGCATAATCTGGGTCAAGGTCATATGATCAGTGTCAAGGTCAGGTCATAGGCTCAAAGTTGTGATACTGTGCCGTGCCTTATAAACCTGTTTACCTCGGAGGAAGGCTGGCTAATAACACACCGAGTCAGTTGACTCCAGTCATTTCGTGGAGGTCACTGTGGCGTAATCTGTGTCAAGGTCGTATAAGCAATGTCAAGGTCAGGTCATAGGCTCAAAGTCTGTTTACCTCAAAGAAAGGCTGGCTGATGACACACCGAGTCAGTGTGACACAATTTGTGTCACTGTGACATGATTTGGGTCAAGGTCATATGGTCAGTGTCAAGGTCATAGAGCATAGATGAAGGTGAGATCTCTGTTTTAGTCATTTTGCCGCGCCCTTCTTGACTGAGGAGTAGATTGCTACAATATCAGCATACCGGTATCAACATATGCATATCTGGACTGACATTATTTTTATTGACCGTTATTCTGAAGAAAGACCTTGTCCAGTATTCAGAACATAACCCGTATGTACCTAGTAGGTCCTTGAACCCAGTACCCGTCGTGACAAACAGCCCACATAATTAGTGACAAATTTACTGCAGACATTTCTATGGTATGAAAACTCATCAATATATCATACGAAAAAAGATATCCTGAATTCATTATTGCACAATTTGTCTTTTTCAAAACATCATAGTGCGTAGATGACAGTTAAAGTGCTGATGGTGTAATTTCTGCCCAATTTCTGATTGCTTTATTCTAGGAATGACGCATTATTCTAATGAACTGGTTTGTAATACAAATAAAAGTCAAAGGACTGGCTTCATTTCCTGAATTGTGAAAATTTATTGTAAAGTTAAGTAGATTAATTTGAAATAAACAAACCTGAATGCCTAGTCTATTGCTTACTTTAAAAAAACACTGACAGCGATGCCCGCTTCGGGCATTCTTCCTTTACTTGTATGTCGTTGACATAACATCATTCTGTACTATAGACCTTTCCAACAAAGATGGTGGCGCACGAGTTCTCCCAAATGACGTTGTGGCCATTCATTGTCCAAGCACAATATAACACTACCAGTACCAAATGCATCCTCTCAGACAGTTATTTTACCTAAACTTTTGTGCCCGTGGCCGCTTGACCAGCACAGCGTGCCAGCTTGGCCATTTTAAGCTTGTGACATCATATGACAAGAACTGTTATACCGCTATCTTTCTTGGAAAGGTCTACAGCAGGCTTGTTGCTGGCTGGAGTTATGACCCTTTTCCTGCCAGTGGCACTTCAAACATAAGTACCGTAACTTCCTTTGAGAGGTCAGAGGACTGGTCAGTCTCTAGCCCTTGACTGGGCTAAATTTGCTAAGATTCTGGAAATTGACTTCCTGTTTATAATCTAGCCCTTGACTGGCAGGCTAATTAGTCCGCCAAGTACAATGACAATGGTACAGTGTGGCTTGCAGGATAGTCCCTACATATTTGTCTGTGACCTATCATAAAGGAAGTTATGGTAACATTACCATAACTTCCTTTGAGAGGTCACAGGCCTGGTCAGTCTCAAGCCCTTGACTGACTAGTCCGCCAATGGGGACCCTAGCTCACTGCCTCAATAGGTGTCACTAGTGGTTAAAACTATTGAAATGAAACTGACAACCCGGTCCTGATCAATTATCCCACATAAAAGGCGTCCATTGTATAGGACCGGGTTTCGGTGTGCTGCCCTCTATCGTAGCTAAGATCCCCTTTACAATGACAACTGGTATAATGTGGCTTGGGGGACAGACCCAGTGCATATTTGTCTGTGACCTCATAAAGGAAGTTACAGTATTAATCCTAACAATTCTGAAATCTTACGCAAACCCTGCCACATCAGTATTCATTGGAAAGCGTCCATCGAGAGCTTTCCAATGAATACCATATAATAGGTTTCAAGTGACTCGCAAGTCTTATTTAAATGTTTGTGACGAAAGTGGCTTTGGGTGTGGAAGCCTAGCGTACATCACACTTGCGACTTGAAGCAACTGATCCGATCAGTTGCTGGTGATGTGCGCGCTGCGCGTACATCGCAAATTCAGCAACTCAGTAAAACTAGGAGGATCCAATCAGTCGTCATGTCCTAACTGCGTACATTGCACTTGCGACTGGCAGCAACTCAGGTAACATCCGGGGCATTGAGACTCTACAAGACTAGGTTTCATTCAGAAAACTAACTGGCACCGATCAGTCGCAAGCCCACGTACATTGCAGCGACTGAGCGAAACTGGGGGAGAACTAGTCGCTAGAAAGTTGAACATGTGCAACTCGCGGCAACTGGCACTATCTCATTTCCCCGAGTTGCAAGGGTGCATACATTGACCGTTTCTGGCGACTGATCAGTCGCCCCCAGTTCCAGCTGGATCCTCCCTAGTCGCCAGTAGCTCAGTGGCGACTAGTTGTCTCCAGTCGCAAGTGCGATGTACGCCCACCTTAAGGGTTAATGAATCATTCATGAAGAGTGAAATTTGAATGAGGCGTTGGTACAATCCTCCAATAAGGAATTGCTACTCAAAGAGATGGGAGCGACCAATTAATTATTAAGAGGTCTTCAGTGTTGCGGCAACCAATATCTCTGGTAAAACTGCTGGTCCATGTTAGCACAAGCATGGTATACTTAGGAATGCTTGCGTAGTTTTGAAATGTTCATCAGATAACCAAAGGAAACATCAAGTTGATTTTGAAATAGTGCGCTGAATGTTAGGATGCGTAATTGGTAAATTGGTAACAAGAAGAAATTCAGGTAGGAATACTTGAAAAACTCCATGGCTGTTCAGATATGCAGAAAAAACAGATTGGAATCAAAATCAAATTTTTGTTACAGCATCTTGTGGAATTTTGAGTGTACCAAGAAAATGCAACCCAATACTTGTAATACTCCATGGCTGTTCAGATATGCAGAAAAAAACAGATTGGAATCAAAATTGAAATTTTTTAAAGGCATCTTGTGCAATGTTGAGTGTACCAAGAAAATGCAGCCCACGTATTAGCCCACATTGTAGTTGGTCATGTAATTGCATCCTTTGGATTGAGACCACGTACATCCTGCTCTGAATCAGGTGGGATCTGATCATGCCAGTTTTTTGACTGCATGTCTAATATAAATTCTGCTGGCGAATAGGCCCTAGCTTTATAGCTAGACACCAGTGTTATTCTTACGAGCCCATCTTCATCATGAACGTCTGAAGCAGGTGGCAGACGGATCAGGCTACTGTTCACTGGTTTGTACATAGTACATGTTGGCAGTTTGCCGAACATGTTTGGGATGAAATCTTTCAGAGCTGTCTGCATCGTAAGATGTTTTGGTATTCGGGGATAGTGATTGCGATCACTTTTGGGAAATCTTCATCCGTGGTTGCTGAGGAAAGCAGTCATGCGCCTGATTTCCCTGAAGTGGACTCTGATTTCCTGTTTCGCTTTTTGGTTGGACTGGCGTTATGCATTTGCAAAAGAGTGATATGGGATTTGGGCCATTTTGTACCTCATGTAGTTTACCCATTGACATCAGATGAAGTACTGTGTCTTCAACCAATAGGCTGCCAAGATACCTCTTTTGGTTTGGTTGGTCAGGATACTATCTGGATGTGGGTTGTTCACTTGCAAACACTTTAGTAAGCCTAGCTTAAAAGCAGTTCGAGTGGTGGTCAAGTCCAAAGGACCAGTCAGGAACCCCACCTTCAGACATTAAAGTTGTCAATGAAAAATTATTGAATAGAGAAAACATAAATATGCCTTGACTGCCGGATTCAGAGAGATGGATGTAAAATACCCATTGATGTCTCCAGACCAATAGGAGCTGTCAGTGAGTTGACCACTAGGTGTCACTACGGCCTAATTCAATGCATGTAGCTGACCCATTCATTCTTTATCGAGCACCAATCACGTGGATTTTCCTATGTATTGGTCCGCTAGAACTTTGCTGCCGTCTTTTGACAAAACACGCAGCTGTCTGTCCTATTCATGCCCTTTCAAGGGCTACTTTGCTGTGAGTTTGTGATCAGGGCCTACTCTTCATTTGGAAAGACTGTCCAACTCCCATCTCCTTGACACCACATCTTTGCTACGCCTATGGAGCCATGCATTCCAAGATGTAGTCTCTTGTTGCTGCATGGTATTCATGTTCGCCCAGTATCAGGTATGACATATGACTCCAATGCATTACCTGCATCTTACTGGAGTTTACACGGAGGAGTATCATGATGCTGTAACACAGTGATCCCCTGGGAGTGTGTCCGGTAATGCTATGCCTTCTCATGAATTCTGATGTTAGATTACCTCTTCACGCATTACGCCAAGTCTTAGCCTACGGGTATACCGAACGCGAATTCGCATGCGATAGGGCAACACATGCAATTTATGCTTCGAGAGCCTTTCTTTGCGTGCAGTGCGGCGGAAAATAACAAAGCCTTTGACGCACAGGACGACAGATCGCATTCGCCATAGCCGTAGCATCAGTTTTGTTGCAAAAATGCACGACTACTACTCGAATATATGCGTAACTGTGTAGGCTGCAGCTCTATCAGTCTTGCGGATCGCAGTCTTTCTGTTGACCTTTCGATTAAAACCTTTGAAACTAAATCCTCCTCTCATCCTGCGCAGTCTGAAAGCCGACGTAAAAAATATATCAGCCACTTGTATCTGAAGCTTAAGTTCCTGCCTCATTTTCAAAAAGCGGATTTCTGCCGTACGTCCCTCGTGATGGAGTCGATGCTGCCAGTATCAGACCGAGAATCTGGATAGCTTTGTTATCCTTCCTCATCCATTCTGAAGAAGGGCCGTGTGTAATCATATCTTGACATCTGATATTTTGAAACTGATGCCCTTGATGTTGGCTTTTAAAGGTCATTCAGAAGATTACACAGGACTCTGGTATTTTTTCTCATTTTGGAGTGCGGTTCTTTTCAAGCATGCCTTTAGAATTGGTTAGACCCTATATTTCTTGGACTAATATGGGCACACTTGGCGTTGATAGGAACTGGAGAATGTCTTAGATGTGACTTCAGCCTTATTTCTTCCAAAAATTACTACCTATAAGTCTTTTGAGGACATATTAGGGCCGTTTAGACGACAAGCCAAAAAACCACATTCAGATTCGAACCGATTGGATCCGATCGACCCGCATCAGGTCTCATTTGCGTTTAGACGAGATTTGAATGTGGTCGTATGTGGTCCAAAATCCACATTGGACCGCATTGGGTAGCGTTTACACACAAATCTGCATTGGGTAGCGTTTAACCCTAATTTGGGCACAGTTTTGACCAGTTGCATTTGGGGCACACATCAAATTCGCTAGGCCTTCTACGACCTAGCCACCATGTAATAGGAGCTGTCAGCGAGTTGACCACTAGGTGTCACGACTGCCCAATTCAATACATCTAGCGGACCCAGTCATTATCGATCGAGCAGCAATCACGTAGATTTTCCTGTACATTGGTCCGCTAGAACTTTGCTGCCATCTGTTGGCAATATGCACGGCTGACTGCTCCTATTGAAAGGCCTGTCAAGATAGCCATCCTTCTGTTCCGCTGAGAAAAAATGGGACTCCCTCTTCAAGAAAATCCAGCATCCGTAGTCTAGGCATCACATTATCGGTATTCGATATGTATCAACATGACGACCTGTCCAAATTGGTATGGATGTGCCAATAATCCATCAGATTGTAGTCGCGGAATGCTTTGGTCGGGATGATAGCAACACATTCTGGCACATGGAAGTCAAAGTGGTTTGTTGTGTTTGAAGGACCCATGCTTCCGCTCAGTATCTGTATGATCGAACCTTAGTGTTACCCATCCTATGGGTGTATTACCCTCTTCGTTGACACTGAGTGTGCTTTCAGGGGCGTAGCTGGCGGGGGAGGGGGGACAAATGCCCC
The DNA here is from genome assembly GCA_002633025.1 of Notospermus geniculatus. Taxonomy (NCBI): domain Eukaryota; kingdom Metazoa; phylum Nemertea; class Pilidiophora; order Heteronemertea; family Lineidae; genus Notospermus; species Notospermus geniculatus. Next base: position 136,931 of record NMRB01001426.1, read on the forward strand.
CCAGAGCAAAAAGGGACAAAACAAATTTTTCCTCTAAAAGGTCATTTCCCCTCTTCAAGCCAAGTTATTGTGGTGTCAGATGTAGGGAAAGTGCATCTGAGATTTCAATTATATTCTGGGGAGACCATCCAGACTCAATCAATGTTGCCAGAGGCCATAAAAGCTAGCTACGCCCCTGGCTTTGAAGGGTATCATCAGATGTTAGTTGCCTCAGATCTGTGCTCGGCCTTCTCAGGACAGCATGGTGCTTCAGTGCTCTTTCCACTGTTATGAAAATCTCAAAGCAGTTCACATTATCATCCTAGTCTCTCAGAAACCTTCCTGGGAACTCAAGGAGCAACTCATTCAGGTTAACTCTTGATCATTTCAGACCAGTTGAAAGTAAACTTATCAAAAATTCTCAACCAAGAATCAAACCCAAGTTCTCTCTGGCACGAGTCTTAATGTTCAACTGCTGCACCATCCCATATTCCCCCATGTGTAATTGCCTCAGTATTATGGTGCCATCACATCCACACCTTGTCATAAACCTTTGTGCTTTGTCAGGCACGCTTTCCCTGCATTTCAGAATCATAAAATTTAATTCTTAGTATTAGATGACTCTTCACAGTGACAAATGTGACTCCATTGTTCAACTTCCACAATGCGGGGGGAAAAGTGGTGGTGCGTAAAAAGTGGGGGCTACACGGGACCGTAATCATAGATCAACATGCAGCTGGCGTGGCTGTACACATGATGAATGTCCCAATGTTGTTCTGTTTCACACAATTCACCATAATTCAATTCAATAGTTAATGACCTTTTTGGAAAAATTCATTTTATTGTTGGGTGCGTGAGGATCCGGGCTATTCACCTCATTCTCTGCTGCATGACTTTACATTTACATATCTTTTTTCTTCGATATATCATGGCTGCCCAGTTTTAGCCTGTGTTTTCAAAGATGGTAATCAAAGATGTTAAAATGCGGTGTTATCTTGGGTCCATACAAAACTTGTAATTTAGGATCGGTTCGGGGCCATGTTCCATCCTTCACAATCCCTGACTGTCCAAAAGAAACTATTTCTTCTGATGTTTGGCACTGTGGCAGTGAGGGGATGTCCTTTTGGAGTTTCTAATCTACTCTTGATAGAAGTTCCGGTGTCCTGAGGGGATGTCGCTTTGGAGTTTCTAATCTACTCCTGATAGAAGTTACGGTGTCCTGAGGGGATGTCCTTTNCTTTTGGAGTTTCTAATCTACCTCCTGATAGAAGTTCCAGTGTCCTGAGGGATGTCCTTTTGGAGTTTCTAATCTACTCCTGATAGAAGTTCAGGTGCCCTGATGGTGTCCTTTTGGAGTTTCTAATCTGCCTCCTGATAGAAGTTCAGGTGTCCTGAGTCCATCATTTATGGGAAACGTATAAAGTGTCCGATACAGAGTCTGGCCTGTTCACCATAATCTGTGGTTATCGACTAACTGTCACATATTTTGCTTTAAGTAGAATGCACTGAATGGATTCACTTGATATTGACATGTTTGGATGAGGAAGCCATATTGCTTAGGACAGAAGGACTTCAGTGTGGAGAGATCCTTCTTGAACTGTCAGAGTGGAAGTAAGAAGTAGAAAATGAATAACGTGTTGCGAATATTTTCTGTCGTTCAGGAAGTCGTGGAGATCACTTTACTGGAATTTGAAGGTTCGGAGTTGAGCATTTGTGACCTTCAGCAAGTAAAGCCAAGCGTACATCAGCCTTGCGGCTAGAAGCAACTACCGGCAATGGCATTTCCGGCAACGGTTGGCGACTACCTGGAACCAGCAGCAACTGATCCAGGGCCCTCAAAAGTAGGCGGCACGCGGTGAAAATTCGCCGTCTGAGAGCCGTAGTTGTCGCCGGGTACTTTTTAGCTCACCCGTGAGCTATAGTCGTCAGTCAGCGTCCGTCGTCCGTCGTCGTCGTCGTCCGTTAGCAGGGCACGTTTCGTAACCGCTGGAGCTATTGATCTGAAACTTGGTACATATATACCCCTAGGTCAGATGACCTATGACACCAAATTTCGGTCCGATTCGATTCTTGTCTTGGCCTCCAGGTGGCCAAAACCAAAAACACAAAAAGTGCAATAACTCCTTAACTAATGACTGGATCATCTCCAAATTTTTATCATAGGTGTATCTAATTAGGATACATAACATATATAACGGGTTTTTGGTTTGACCTACTTTTCAAGGTCACAGAAGTCAAAGTTCGACAAAAGTAACGAACCAGCCGCAGTTCTAAAATATTTCACCGAGAGTCTTCATATCTTGCATAAATGTGTATTAGAGGGGTACCTTCAAAAATACCGAGTTTCGGCCCGATTGGACATCCAATATGGCCGCCAGGTGGCGTAACCTGAAAATCATCCAAGTGCTAAAACTCAGGAACGGCTTGACCCAGATTGCTCAAACTTGATATTTACCCCCCTCTTGATGACCTTTACAAGCACGTCAAATTTCGTCCTGATTAAACTTCCAATATGGCCGCCAGGTGGCGTAACCCGAAAGTCATCAAATGTGCTATAACTCAGGAACGACTTGACCCAGAGCACTCAAATGTCCTATGTGGCTCCCTCTAGATGACCTTTATGTGCATGTGAAGTTTTGGACCGATCGGACATCCAATATGGCCACCAGGTGGCGTAACCTGAAAATCATCCAAGTGCTAAAACTCAGGAACGGCTTGACCCAGATTGCTCATAACTGACAAGTGACATGCACCTCTCTCTGTCATTACACTATTATGTTCAAACGGGTGAGCACATGGTCCATGGACCATTTCATTGCAGATTGACAACAACAGTCTGCAAGAAGAGAAACCATGCTGAAGCGAATTGGTAAATCTTGCAACTGTGAATGGAACACACGATGTGATGTCGTCATCAAGCAGGCAATGAATAATGGTTTCTCAATTCGCCACTAGGGTTCATCCAATCTTGTCCCTAGTGTCTTTTTCCATAGTTATTCATCCTTTGTTCAACACAAAAGATAAGTTCACACTTAGACTTAAGTGGTTTTAGTGTCCTGAGGGCAGAATAAGACCAGTGCAGTAGGGTCTCTTCACTGGTCTAAAATCTGCCCTCAGATGCTTGGAAAATGCATCTGAGGGGTTCTATAACTTCAAAATTTTCCTGGGGGAGGACCCCCAGACCCCCCTTTTGGTGGAGCTCGCGCCTCCGCCGGCGCTCGGGTTCAGGTCTTCGACCGGAACATGTAGCCTCCTACTTCCAAGCCTGTGGCCTCCTACCCTCAAAACTTTTGAGGGCCCTGCTGATCAGATGCTCAAACAGGCCGATGTACGCGCACCGGCACTATTGCCAACTGTTGCCGCTAGTTCCAGCCAGTTGGTGATGTTCTACTTGTTGCCAACAGTTGCTTCTAGTCGTCTTCAGTCGTTTCCGATGTACGCGTGCTGGCAATGAATTTCGTCGTTTGTGGAGCACACCTGGTCATGTGATGGAATCATGTGATCCACAAAATGACTCCCGAGTGGTCCAATCAGAAGACTTCGACAATTTCCGTGTAGCATTCAGTACCATTGCCTGTTCGATGTGCGCAGTCCAGATTGAAGACTGGATTGTGCCACTTGTTGCCGCAATGACCTGTCGTGCGTACATCGATAGTGACTCTTGCGTTCAGTTGCTTCCAGTCGTAAGGCTGATGTTCGCTGGGCTTTAGAGGCTGTCGACTTTGTTTTGTCCCTCTTCAAAAAAGATTCCTCAAACTTCGCACAAGGCCGCCATTTTGCACTTCCCATTTTCAAAGAAAACACCTTATATCAACGATATTTCCTCATCCAACTCGTTCCTTGCACTTGCAGGAATCTAATATCCATAGCAGACTTGCCTGGTGTGAAAAAGTAATGACTTTACACCATGGCAACTTCATAAATGTCAACATTGGATATGATTTTCACTCCATTGGACTTCCTTGAAGGTGTAGTATGTACTAATGCAGCTCATGTCAATTCAAGTTTACTCAAGTTTTCTACACGGTATGCACATGTTACATACTGTTATACAGGCTCTTTAAGGTCCTGTGAACACGAAAAACATCCCACATGATTGCCTCATGAATTTTCCTAGTTATTCGACTACAGGCATGGAGAAAACGGATACCAAGAAAATAATGGCGTATATCGCTGTTGAAATTTTTCCAGGAGTTTCTGCAGGATCTTGGCCTGTCTAATAACTGGTGATTTATTGCAAATGAATATTTCTGAGGAATCAGAATGTCATACCTCCGCCTTGCATAGGAAATGCATTAAGATTCTGGTGTTGTTAAACTGAAATGAGTCAACGCACGATTTTAAATTACGATTTTATATTCAGTCTCGCTCAAGTGTGATGTCATTTCGCAAAGGGGTCTCCAGCATCGTAGCCGTGCAGTTGCTTGAGATTTATGACTTTGAGGTATAACTTAGAAGAGTCTCATTAACCTTTCCCTCTCAATGTATTAATACGCTAATTACCTTGTGTTGTGGATGGTTGCTGATTGCAGTTTGACGCTCTGCAAGGAGGGAGACTTAATGCATGCACTTACTGCATTCAGTTTTTCACCTCTGATCAAAGTCGCTGCATCAAACTAAAATTTGAGAAGAGTTTGTTTGTTTGTGGGTGTCTTCGCGATTTTCTCCAAGACTGACAAACAGATCGCCGCCAAACTTGGTATGCACATGCAGACAGACCTGGGAAGTGTCCTTACATCATCATCATCATCATCATCAAGGCATCTGTGGCCCTCCTAGGTCTTTGCCTTTGCAATCGTGTAAATTCTATATTGACGTAGTATTTTGATATGACTTACAGTTATCGAAATATCAACATATCGTATTGACGAAAATAACAATGCTGTTTAGGCCTTTTGATGTCATGACATCACCGAGATTGCCGTTGCATCATCCGTGACATCAGCAACATCATGTGCAACGGAATGACCATTACACCACTCGAACGGGTGTGATGTCATTATGTCTCCCAACCGCTCCAAATGACGTGACACGTCTCGCATGAATTTAGCAGTTTCCCCACTGAATGGGCATTGCCTCGTATGGAAAATGTGTGAAAGACTAGCTGATCTCTTACGAGGGCAAGACTTTTTTTTAGCCCGCTTGGCCGCAAGGCCCAGCAGGGCTTATGCTGTGGTTGGGGTCATTTAGTGGTGGTCTGTCGTGCGTTAGTCCGTACGGCGGTTCGGCGGTACGGCGCTTCGTCCGTAAACTTTTGGTTTGTTAGCGCTCTAGCGCCTTTATTTTTTGACGAATCTTTTTGGTCTTCGGTGGGTCTATATATGGGCCTAAGATCTAGGTCGAGTTCGATTTTGAGCACGATTGGATTCCTATTTTGGCCTCCAGGGGGCGTTTTGTGAAAAATTTCAAAGGGCTATATTTTGATAATGGTTTGAACTATCATGTTGAAACTTTGTACACATGTACCTCTAGGTTATAGCAACTTACAGACAAACTTTCGGTGAAATCTGATTCTTCACTTTGCCACTAGGGGGCCAAAACCAAAATCACTGAAAGTGCTATTTCTCCATAACCAAGAGATGGATTTTTGTCAAATTTTTTTCATGGGTATATCTAATAAGGATACATAAGATATAGTACCCGAGTTTTTAATTTGACCTACTTTTCAAGGTCACAGAGGTCAAAGTTCACCTGAAATTATGAAATTGGCTCTTTTTCTAATGGTTTGCATGTTCTTAGTCCAGAGATTAATATGGCAATTTGGTATGTTTGTACCTAAATGGCTTTTATGGGGTTGCTGATGATTCCCACCACTGTGCTTCAAGCCAAGCGGGCACAGTGCCATTGGCACTATTTTCGTCATCTGGAGTCTGGTCCTATCACTTCCTCCCTCTTGGATAAACCAAGTGGGGTTAAACAGGTACCAATTAACTGTTGGCATTCAGAAAGCAATCATAGGTTGGTTTACCACAATAATGTCTTCCCACACCATGCCTGTGTCATCATCCATCAGCTGATCTGTGTTAGGCCTACAGGCAATTATCATCCAGGCCTAATTATGGGGTCATTATCACCAAAATGACTCAGTGAAAAAACAAAATTCGACTCGGCAAATTTGGTGTAATTTCGTGACTGAATGTCGGATAATTGGAGGTTTAGATGGAAGTAAACCTTCAAATTATTGGTGTCAGCATGATTATACGTATAGACTTCGTGTAGGCCTATATCTCTCTGTTTGATATGTGTGTTTGTGAGTTTACATTGGCCCTATCCTGTTATGCCTGTTTCAATGAATAGATGTGGGTCACAGCCTTAGAGGCGCATGTTCTACAAGGTCAAGATATGTCAAGTGATTTATTTTAACAGCTTGGTGTACAAAACATACATAATTTTCTATTTGAAAAAATTGGGCCTAAATGGTATGTAGATCCTTTCTATTCAAGGCAAAATTGGAATTGCGTTCCACATTATTAACTATTTTTAGCTTCATTTACTTCAAATGAAACAGATCTTTCCCCGCTTATTATAAAAATGTGGGCGTAAGATATGCATTTGTTTTACGAGGAGGGCATGTCTGATGGTAGAGACTGTCCCACATTTATCTTGTTTCCCATTGAATATTTGTATTGGACCACCCTGTAGAGATGGCCATACGTCCCACTTGCGAAATAATCCAAGGAAATAGTCAAATAGTCCAAGCAGTATGCTGGGATTATGGCAAAGACCTGAAATCTCTTACCCCTGCAACACTTGTAGTGTTTTGGCCTGGAAGGAACTCATTGTCATCAAAAAGCAGGTCAGTTGTCATCATCGAAAAGGAAAAAAATATTGGTTTGTCCATGAAAAATATTGGTTTGTCCATAAAAATATTGGTTTGTCCATAAAAATATTGCATGGTTTTTCCATAAAAAATATTGGTTTGTCAATAAAAAATATTGCTTTGTCAGATGAACCAGAAAACCCTGAATATTTCTCACATTCGGTTCTAAACATAACTCTGATGTTTTAAATGATTCCACTACAAGTTGTCTGTTGGATGGTAATGCACTGCAAAATATCTTACATAATGACCACCTACACACCAATCCATTATCTTGTAATAAATGTTAGCTCTTGTGTCGTGTCTATATTTAGGTTCATGTGGTCAAAGATTGCCGAAACCTATTGTTGCTGGCAGTGCAAAGGAATTTCATTAAATTGTGAGATATTTACATAATTATCCATATAAATATCCAAATGATTTGTCATCACAGATAAACTGACATTTATGTGACAACTAGAAGTCATCTTAATCCGGTTGGTTTCACTCTAAGTTGACCAGAATATGTTCACATTGATGTACAGCCTCGTGTATGTTTGATAGTACCTACCAATTTAGGCGGAATTACAGAGAAGTTCACCCGTAGCACACCCATGTGACCATCCCATGCTAAGTTGTCAGATTTTATTTATATATCCCCATGATAATGCACATGGTGTTCTAAGTCAATTTAGCTTCGGGATTGACACTTTGATAGATGGCGTTTTTGAATGGACTAAAGGGTGAACCCTGGGTCATGGGAATTAATGGTCATTTTGCCAGCATTCAGCAAGAATGGAGGCGTTAGATGATATAATGGAATTGTGATAGTTTGATGGTCAAAGGATTTGGGAATCCTATTGATGTTGGAGGTACATTCCATGTAAGGTCTGTTCCATCCTTACTACAACCTGAATCCTATGCATGATTCTGTACAAAGCTTGTGTATCCTCAGGTCTACTGAATGAAATATGCCCTTGTGATGTCGGAAGAGCTTGACTACACAGGAATGTTACCGGATCCATCAAGTAATTGACCCTCTGAGGAATCTCTTTTACCCTTTATCTGGTGTGTCCCTTGGCGAGGGTGCCAAAATCTGCCGTATCTAGTTAGAGGGATGGGGTGATCTGAACAGACATGAGCCTCCATCAACTTTCATGCGGGAAGCCAATGTCAGTCCAGCCATAAACCGCAACAACCGCCCTACCATCATACCTGGCTCTGGATGTGCCCTCCCCAGTCTTGGAAAAGTTGCGGACTCCCTCAGGTTTTGCTCCTGGTCTGAAAGTCAAGCCACGGACTAAGCCTTGTATTGACAAAGTATTTATAGTTTTTTACCTCGGACTGTCAATCAACGAAGTTAGTTAAGTGGTCATCTGCCGCTGAGAGATCAGAACAACTACTTCCTGGCCTGCTAAACAAAAACGTCTTTTCCATAAAGCCCAACAGTTAGGATCAAAAACCTGTCAAGTTTAAACAAACAGAAAGGTAGATTATTCCATGAAAATCTTTAGATAAAATCATTACATTACACATCAAAATATGACACATTGGTGATAATGATTATTGACATTTAATGAGAAAGAATCATCTCGAGTGGTTGTCACACACAAATCCAATCTCGTGCAAATTCTATTGGTTTATTCTGTCAGCCATCAGCAAACCAGGATCCATCTATGCTACAAGAAAAAGCGCAAACAGAATGAAGAGTCCTTTTGTGTGTAGCGGCTGTTTTTTTTTTGGTGAGAAGCTTTCCTGAGTTCCAAATGACAGTTTACAACCACCTCGAGCTGTCTTAGCAAACTGGGGCCTGTTTCATAAAGTGACTTTTAAAAGCTAAATGGCACCATTAACTTCAACGCATTTTCCACTTGGTTAAAGGTACCATTAGCTTAACATCACTTTATGAAACAGCCCTGGACTTAAGTGGATTTTTCCATCAGGGCTGAAGCCATTAGCATTATTGGCCCTGGTAAGAATGGAAGAGGCCATCTCAAGTTTATAATACTCATGTTCCTTGCTTGGCTGGGTCTTCTATACTTGCCCTAGCAAAGGCAAAAGAATGGTGAGTGGTCGTCACACTCGGCCATTTTCTTGGCAACCAAGAAAATTGCCTGTATGAGCAACGAAAGTGGTGACATGTGCTGCTTAGCTTAAAGTACAGTCCGTTCCATCCTTCCAACCATTGATTACCATGATAATACTGTTGTCCCTTGAGGAATGGTGAACCAACTGAGTACTACAGACAAGTCCGTTTGAAGTTGGGGCTAGAAAGTAGCCTCTGTCATCAGCTTCCCCAGAGTCCCTCGTAAAAACAACTGTTGAATAGATAATGGTATGTCCAAGTTATGAGAACCCTCCCTCTTAGTGCTTAAATAATGCATTAGCCACACCACCACCAAATTAGGTTTTTCCAAACATGTTGGTCCTTTTAACTCAGTCCAGAGAATTTGGTGTAGATGTGGACAAGCATATTTTAATGGCTATGGATAATCTGCAGACCATTCATCTGCCAACAGCTGTCTGTAATCTGCAGACCATTGTTGCCACTGGCTGTTCATAATCTGCAGAAGGTTCATTTTCCATGAATATCAATTTTCAGCTTACGAAACAAAAAGTAATAATCCATCTTCAGCCGAACTCGCTGACCGGTTCGACCTGACCAGAAAACCCTCTTAGCCTCTGTCGGGAAAAATGACTCATCAGATTACAAAAGCGTGCAGTAAATCCCCCATCAGCCATTAGTATTGGCCTCACTGCCCCCTGGTGGCCAGTAAATGCCATTAGGCACGATCGGGGCACAAACGTACCTTGATCTGATGATGCTCGTTGGTCTTTGATCAGGTGTGCTGGCCATCATGACCATCAGGTTTGTCGAGCTCTGAAAAACAGCAGAAGGTCATCCTTGTCCGTTTCATCCTCTGTTCATGTGGTCTGGGGCTTTTGGTCTCACAGGGTCATTGGTCATTGGTGTCCTTTCAGAAAGGATTAATGACTGCTATTTGGGATTTGGCAGTGTCGATGAGGTGTGGGAATTGAAATGGTTGAACTGAGAATAACTGAAAAAGAGGGAAAAAAATTCTGCTTGAAACAATAAGCTTACACAGTAATCCTGGACCAGAAAATCTGTCAAGGGTTGGGATGACATACATTCAGGGGCCAATGTGCAGTGCAAGCTAGTTATATTTTTTAGCCTGAGTGAACTTGTGATAGGGGCCGTCAGGGACCTTATTCCCAAAGCCCCAGAACGTGAAGGGTACGTGCAAATCCTTTGTCAGGGTGATAGTGAACATAGGTTGCCCCCACATGGAAAATACGTGTAGCTTATGCGCTCCTGTAAGTTACGAGAGCTTCCTGATTAAGATCCCTGAATTCTGTGGTATTGAATTTTTCCACAAGGTTGAAGCCACAGCATTATTGGCCCTGGTAAGTACGGAAGAGGCCATTTCAAACTACTCATGTTCCTCACTTGGGTGGGGGTTTTTACTTGCCCTTGTAAAGGCACAAGTTAAAGGCACCACGGCTTCTAGTCGAAACTTGTGAATGATAGCTCAACGCTGTTCTTTTGAAATTCTCTCAAGTCATTGATCCGTCCAGTGCAGATGTTTCCTGCCTTTCCCTGAACCTCTGCAGACCTCGCCCATCCTTTGAACTCTGGTGATTTACCACCTTGCGTCTGCCAAATGTGAGCTGAAGCATCACCGACTGCGGTGCCCGAATCGAATCGCAGACTATGACCAGTTGGTTGATAGCTTGTCCATCCATCGAGGCGGACATATTCATCAGCTAGAACAAGTAGCTTAGCATGCGATGGATGTCCGGGTGGTCAGTGGTTAGCGGTCAGCGGTTATTCCGGTTTGTCGGCCAGTCATGGATGTCGTTATTCATGTCAGAACGGATCAGGAAGCACAAAGGACATTCGCTGTTGCTGCTCATTGTGATGCTGAGGATTTATGACCAGGGCAATTTTGTCATTGCAGGAGGGTGGGAGGCCAGTTTAACAGCAAAAATGACTCAAGGCTTTGATTGGATTTAATCATTGTATTTTAGGAAGAATGACTCTTGGTTTAGCTCTGACGTGATTCTTTGTAATGGTTGGACACAGGTTGGGTTGTCCCTGAGCAACAAAATGACTCTTGGTTTAGCTCTGACGGGATTCTGTGTAATGGTTGGCCACAGATTGGGTTTTCATGCTCAAGATTTTTGTCCATGTGTACTTGAATCAAAATGACACACTTGGTCTTGGTGTCCCTGAATTTGGCTGCTCTTGTTGATTATAAGTGAAAGCTGATGATTTCTTTCCATGGAATGTAGTACAATTCTGAATATGTGACCTGTGACAGCAAAATGAGTCAGAATGCACACAGAAGAAGACCCAAGGTGAACCAATTGTTTGTTGATTTCAGCATTGTCTGCCCATTGTGAAATTTGACTTTGTCCAAAAAATCTGCAGTAGTTGTTCTCTGGTGTCATCTTGGGTCCTCTTTCCGGCACAGTCCGACTCATTTTGCTGTCACACTAGGTCACATATTATGTGGTAGCTAGTCCTCCCTTCCTCGGATGTGCAGGCAGATCCAAGGGGGGGGGGGGCGCATTCGGTGCACGCCCCCTTTCGGCCAACAAATCTGTAAAATTGGCCGTGAAATTCTGCAATTTGGAGCAAATCATTGAAATTCACTGCAGATTTCAATGTTTCTAGCACAGTGCGCCCCCTCTTTCCCAAAATCGTGGACCTGCCCTTGATATCTCCCTTCAAAGTCAGAGCTAAAAGGCCTTGCACACCCCGTTCCTTCAACAAATCAAGACAGACTGAGGTAACCAGGTCAGAAATGTTCAATGTGACTGGTATCCTTGCTTCAATGCTTCCTACATCTTGATATCGTTAGCGCAGTGAGTGTGCTGATGATAACCCTTCAGAGAAGCCGCAAATTTGAAGTGTTTCGTAAAAAGATTCAGCCTTTAGGGAACAAGTGAAAAAACCATTGATTGAATTGGTTCTCATTCCATTTGACTTGTCCTCAAGTGCTTACTGGCAAGCAGGTGCTGGCCTGGCTATTTCACCTGAATCACCTGCAGTATGATTCAAATGCTATAAATGCTTGATTGCCTCTACAGTTTGTCCCAGAAAACTCTATCATGTTCTTTTCCAAGAATTTCTGCATGTATACTCTTTCAAGGAGCTGCTACAACCCTTCTCTTTTCTGCCTTTTCATCTCCTGGTAAATCCTGAAGCCTGCTGCATGATCATCTACAGCAAATTCCATTTTGGTCCAGTTCTGACAGTTCATGCTTGAGTAGCCTTGACAGTCCAGTGGTTATCATGTCTGCTTGGCAAGTGACAGGTCCCAGGTTCAAGTCCAGTCTGGGTTATATGGAATAAATCAGTCCCTGGTTCTTCACGTCCTTTGCATGGGACAGTAAACCCTGGTGCCTTTACCTTGTGCCTTTGCAAGGGCATGTAAAAAGACCCCATCCAAGTGAGGAACATGAGTAACTTGAAATGGCCTCCTCTGTCCTTACCAGGGCCAAAAATGCTATATTCCGTATTTTAGAAAGCTCCTCAACGTAAAGGAGTTCCTCAAGGCTGTTGTTCTACTTGAGAACAACAACAGCCTTGAGGAACTCCTTTACGTTGAGGAGCTTTCTAAAATACGGGCCTATGGTGTCGGCCCTGATGGAAGAATCTAATACAGATCCAAAATACACTTCAAGCTTTCTCTCCTGGGAGCACCGGTTACGCCAGTGTCGCGACACTCGAAACATGCTTCCCAAATGAGAAGACACTGTCGATGACTTGATATCTGGCAAATTGGGCCTCAGAGAATTCTGTCATCTGACAGATCCATTTTTTGCAATCACCTCACCTGAACTCATTCTGTTGCCAGTTAGGGACCGTCTCAAAAATACCTTGAAGACAAAGAAGTGTAATTTTTTTCACTCAGGGGGAGGGGGGACTAACTTCATGCTCACCATTTCACTTCTTGAAAAAAAATTGGCTTCATGGAATTTCTAAAAAAATATTCGGATCACATAACGCAAAAGTACGTATTCGAGGTTCACACAAAATCGGGGCCTACGTCCACGTATTCTTGCAGGGTAGGCCTCCCTATTCTACGTGGAGTTCAACTGGTGTAGGCCTAAATATTGTGCTTGTGATGAAAATAACCGACCATAAACATATTTGAGGAAGCATACATGACATTACACCTAGTTTTCATCAACCCATTCATTTATACACTCATAACATGCTGCCAT
>NMRB01001426.1:150073-185864 GCA_002633025.1 Notospermus geniculatus
CCATCTCTTTGTTGATTGTGATCTGACGTATTAGATCACATATTGGAGAAAAGAAAATTTCTTTCTTTGTTCTTCGATATGAGTCAACATCTACGAACAATTTCTACTGCGCACAATGGTGAATGATGCTTCTAGTCTCCTTTATCTAAGGGTAGAGATCAAGGCTCCAAGTTTCTCTTTGAACTTTTAGGACGGAATCACTGGAACGCGAAACACTGCGACTCGTTTGCCTTGAGAACAATTCACTTCTGTGAAGATAACTCTAAGTGCTTTAACAACCCTTGTAAATGTCACTGTACTAGTCAATCTTCAAAGTTCAGTGACTTCACTTACCTATAAGGACTGACAACTCTATATTTATGATATATCTCTATTGGATTTTTAACTTGCCGTGGAGTCGAGTAAAATTCACCAATGAAATTTGTCGTCCTGTGGGAGTAAGCCATGGTGCCTTTGTTTCATTGGCAAGTAAAGACCCATCCAATGAGGAACGTTGCTTGAGAAGGCCTGCTCCGTACTTACCAGGGCCAATAATGCTATGGTGTCGGCCCTGACGGAAAAATCATATTCAGAAATGAAATTTGTCGTCCCATCGGACAGTAGCCGTGGTGCCTTGTATCTTGTTCTTTGCAAGGGCAAGTGGAAGACCCATCCAAGTGAGGAACATGAGTAGCTTGAGATGGCCTCCTCCGTACTTACCAGGGCCAATAATGCTATGGCGTCGGCCCTGACGGAAAAATCAAATACAAATACAAATGAAATAGAATTTCAAGTTGATGTTGAATTCTTTGAGAGGTGTCTCAAACTCTCAAAGAACTCTAAAAGAGAAGTCATCATTTTGTGGGTTACAGTACGTTGTACAATTGACCTACCTTTATCCACGTACCTTCTGCGAACGTCACGCAGAAGGTGCGCTTCAGTTCATTGCGATGGTTGGTACAGGTGCATCACACATCTCTTCTGTGTGACGTCCACGCACTACGGGCGAATGACATAACATCTTCACTGCGAGCCTTCCATGATGGCGCACGATGTCCACGGAAGATACGAGCATGGAACGTGCATGACGCTGCATGTGGCATGCGGATGGTGCGCGGCGTGGAAGGGAGGTCAATTGTGCAGCGTACTGTAATGAATTTCATTGCTCACTGCAGCAGAGTGACATTGGCTGTGGGTTGCTGTGACATCATTGTATTGAGCAACTTGAAGAAGACACATGATGCCGTGGATATGACAAAGTACTTGTGACATGCTCTTCAAGCTGTTGCTAAAGTGCTGAAGATCATCAACAGGGTGTTAGAACCAGACATCATATTCAGCGCTTTTTCTTGGCAATGTTGATAAATGACATCATCAGATTCTTTTGGACCTGACCTCAATCAATCATTTCGCCAACACCAGTCCACAGCAAGGAGGACCACGTCTGGGAATAGATTGTGGACCTAATAGAAGACCCATTGCTAATAAGATCTGCATTCCTTCCGCATCTAAGGCTACACAAATATTGAATGAGCAAAACAAACTCGAGCAGATATTCCATCAATTTGTCACTGGCGCGATAGATTGCGCAGAAAGAAAAAATTCTTGTAATCATTTGGCAAATTTTCTATCGAGGGGTGTTGGCAGGCTGCCTGAATTGAATTGAAAGCAAACATATCATTAATGGCTTTTGCAAATTGCTACCATTATGGTTTCACTTCTGGCGTTGAAGTTTGATGCTGAGCATGGTTTAATGGGAGAAAAAAGTTTGTCTGAGTGATGGCAGAATTTTCGCAAAAAACAGTGGCAGGATATTGTTGATGCTGTCATGATTCCACTCACATATCGCTCACACTGGTTGGCCATGATGTTCTGTCTTTCTATTCCCATTCGGAGTACAGCACGGTGCAACACACCTGCTCCTCCTGAAGCCATTTCCAGAGCTGACCAATGCCATTGACATTCGCTTTCGTCCATCCAGTGCCACCTGCCTCGACATCAGTGGTCTGTAGAATAAATTCATTGCCCTCCCCATCATCATACACATGGGTATGCTGGTGAT
Source organism: Notospermus geniculatus (assembly GCA_002633025.1). Lineage (NCBI taxonomy): Eukaryota > Metazoa > Nemertea > Pilidiophora > Heteronemertea > Lineidae > Notospermus > Notospermus geniculatus. The sequence continues at coordinate 152,115 of NMRB01001426.1, forward strand.
GAATCACCCAAGTTGAAGTTGCAGTCATCATAAAATCACCAGGGGTAATCCAGGATTTGGGGAACTGTGCAAGGAACATTGAAATTTGGGGTGAATTTCAATGATTTGCTCCAAATTCCAGAATTTCACGGTTGATTTTACAGATTCATTGGCCAAAAGGGGACGCGTGCATGGAGTGCCCATCTGTATCTGCACCTGATCTCTTGTTTCATTGCTGTGCTCTTGCCCTTTTCGCCGCCAATGCTGCCTCCAGTTGTGTCCATCATCACAGCATTTCAAAACACATGGATCTGTTGGCAAGAACCCAGAACCATCCTGAGAGCATGCAGCCATCATTACGTCTCTTGATCCCCTTCTCCCACTTTCGTTACTGCTCTCTTGCCCTTCACCATCAATGCTGCCTCCAGTTGTATCCTCCATTACATCAGTTGGAGACACATGGATCTGTTGGCAAGACCCACCACGAGAGCTTGCAGCCATCATGACATCTCTCCCCTTCTCTCACTTTCATTAGCCTACTGCAGTCTTGCCCTTCATCACCATATTGCTGCCTCCAGTTGTCCACCATCAACATTTCAAGACACATGGATCTTTTGCCATGAACCATTCGTGAACAAATCTTACCCTCTTACCTTTGAGGGGCCTTGATAGCCCAGTACGCGGCCCTCTTTCGGGCAACAGATCTGTGAAATTCTGAACTTTGGAGCAAATCACTGAAATGTTTCTAGCACAGTGTGCCCCCTCTTTTCCGAAATGGTGGATTTGCCCCAGAGAGAGATCTTATTATTCAAATTGTTGAATTTGGCACTAATCCGGAAGAAGAGAGATGTTATGATGGCCGGATTCATGCCTGTCTCTCTCCATCTGTTGCTTACATGCTGCATCCTTTCACCACCAATGCTGCTACCAGACTTTGTGTCCACCATCACATCATTTCAAGACGCATGGCTCTGTCGGCTATCAACCACCCCGCGAGTTGAGCTTGAAGCCGTCATGACATCTCTCGATCCCTCTCGCTTCCATGGCTTCACTCCTGCCCCTCTCCTCTCCACCAATATTTGCAACTATTCCAATCGCAACCCAAACTCTTAATAGCCGAGCGAGCGAACGATTGCAGGAACTAATCAGGTCCTTTGAGGCCATACCTCTCCAGGATGCAATTACCCCTGTCAGTTGCCTGAAGGCTGCCGGCAACCCTCTTAGCAGATAGGTCTGCTGGCTACCAATTGGCCATTTATCCAAGGAACAGGGTTATTGGTCGAGGTGGAGGTAGTGGAAGCGAAGGGTATGACCCTTGCTTCTCATATCAAGAGTTGAGACCAGTGCCTTGGATAATCAAAGACAATTGCTCCTAGCAAATTGGAAATGGTCTTGTTTACCACTTTTGCCTCCATCTTGGTCGTGTTGGGTTCTTGCGTGTCAACGTCGAGCGAGTCATTAGAAAGGACAAAGGGACGTTTCCAGCTGCCACTCCTAATTTCCTGGCCCTATTATAAGGCCAGTTTATTCTAAGCGGAACTACAAACGCAGCGAAATCTTTGCTCTTTCCTTGCCACTCCGTTTATGAACAAGGTTCTTCCCTGTTCAAGTCCATGCTCCGAATGGGCCTAGGCCCATAGTTGGTGGCTATGGAGGAATGCAGCTTGTCTTGTGGGCATTGTCTTTAGCATAGGGACGTTGAACCCAGGAGCATCTCTTAAATGTGGACATCAGGGGATGCTCTTTCTAAAGCTATTCAGAGATTTAAAAAAAAAAAAGTTAAAAAGTTAAAGTTCGGGTTTATAGTGTGATATCAACTACGGTAGAGGTTCCCATCTGACTTTACAGTCTTACCCCAGTCTATCCTGAAACTTTTCAGTAGAACTCAGATGAGCTGCTCATTCAGCGCTACAATCTGAGCATTTCCGACTTATACACCTGGGTGGAGAGAGGCCAGTGAGGCAAAGAGACTTGCCCAAAGTCTCACGCCAGTGGGATTCGAACTTGGGATCCTCTGACCGCTAGTTGGGAGACCCGAACCACTACACCACCATGGCTCCCTAAATGATGAGTTGAAAGGTCACCGTGATTCCCTCTTGGTAACTATCGAAGGTTGCGTGATGAGATTTTCTCCACTTATACATAGCAGGAAACATGCTACTGCCATTTGCCGGCTTTCGCAATTTCCCGGTGCAATTGTAAGAAGACAAAACCATAGATCATGTCATGGCACCCATCTGCAAATGGCACTTCCCGCCAAGGGTAATTGAATTTTCCTAGTTTGTTCTGCACAACTTGTCTAAGTTAGGCAGCAATTTACCAATTTCACTTGCTCAAATTCGATTATACTTAATTTAACTTGGGCGCATGGGCCAGAAGTCTCACGTGCGAGGTTATACTGTCCTCAAAATAGGACTTGACACCGGGACATTTGCGTGGGAGACCGATTTGGCCATTTCTGGAATACACGAGAGTGTTTTCCGTTGCTGACATTTGAAATATTTAAAACAGGCCAAAAGGTTAGTCCTGGTTATTTGGTCAGGGAATATGGAAGACAGATCTAATATTCACAAAAGTGAGAGAGGACGTACCAAACTTGGCACACCTTCAAGTCCTCAGGGTTTCTGCTGGGGGGGGGGGGTACAAATCTCCCCGGCTTAAAGAAGGGGGTATGTGTCCCCCTTCTGTCTACTGTGCTTTAGATGCATTTTCCTGGGATCTGAGAGCAAAATGATCAAATTTTTATCTGATGAAATATTTTCTTGTTAAAAACATCATTACTCTGCCAAGCGTACGCCCCCCATGCCCACTGGATCCGGGGGCCTGTTGGCTGTAATTCTGTTTATGATAATCAGAAGTCAATGCCATTGATTGGTTGTCATAATATTGGCGATCTGTAATGAGTCCCTACATCTTCCCCATTCAGATAACGACCAGGGTATTGTTTGCAGTTGAGGGCCGAACGAAACCGGATACCAGACATGCCACAGTAATACAATATGACAACAAGACATATAGTCAGAATATTGATCTAATGTCGTAAAGACTGGAGGAATCTATCAGAGCTATTCGGTTACGCGTACGGTGATTTAGACGGCAATCTGTTCTGGCTGCATGACATCTCCTTGCGGCCAATCCGATTATAGCGATATGGTCACGGAAGGCTGACTTTCTGACCACTGATTGTCCGGCGTAAGTAACCGGCGCGCTCTTTGTACGGATCGCCGGATCTAATCCGCCGTCCATTGCAAGTATCATATTCTCATAGGATAATTGAAATCTGGATCATGGATGGGCAGGACGAGATGGTGATAAATCTATGTTGCTAAATCTCCCGATGTTTTATCTTCATCGGTCATCGTGGCGTTGATGAAGTGCTATCAGGACTTGTGACTGATCAGACCTGCAAAATCGGCGGTGGTAGGTTCAGTCTGGCCCTTGGCCCTTTTGACACAAGACCAAACTGAAACGGAAGGGGCTTCGTTACCAAAGCTTTGTAGGAGTTGTGGATCTGTAATCTGACTCACTCACTGGTTTCCTCTTTCACCCCTAAACACTATGAAATGATATGGCACTGGTCAGCACATGCTGCATGGAAAATTATCCCAGATAGATGACAATTTTACAAAAAGAGTGGTTGGGTTTTACTTATCATCCCTTCTCAATGAGCAATGAGGTAATGAGCAATGTGCCTATGATGGTGAATTAGAGCAGTACAGCATTTTTAGCTCATCAGCATTGTCAACAATTACCTGATATGACACATCATTCTCTTGTAATCCTCCTGTTCTCAACAAACAACAAATTTACACACAATGTCTTCTCCACCTCGGAAACAATTCCCCACTACAGTCGCCACTCCAAACAACTATTACAAAGTCAGCTGAGCGCAAGGCCCATGGGCCTCTTGTTACTGTCACTTCTTGAGGAGTGATATGAAAGGTAATTTATCACATTGTTCGGAGTTGGAGCTCCTCTTCTACTTTATACCCAGAGCCAGCAAGAAGTTAAAGCAATTTATTCTACGTTTAATCAAGATGCTATCAGCCTCTATGCGGAAGCTTTGATTATCCTGCTTACATACAGTTCTTGTTTTTATCAACGTGCTGCTGTCTCTTACCGAAGTACCAACAGATGGCTCTTCACCTTGTCTGCTAGCAATGAATTGATGTTTATCTTTGTGTTAAGTCAATAGACCCCTACTCCAAACTGTCACTGGCTGGTCTCGGCGGAATATTATTCTAATGGCACAGACGATTTCGAATGAATTATGGATTTTCTGACAAATTTTTGGCAGTAAAAACTCAGTGCAAGTTGACTGTGAACCATACAAATGCAGTTGGAAATGGTCTGAGGTGACTTTTTTGCCCCACAGTGCCCGTAGATTTTGAAAGAGCACCAGAATGTCAGGAAAGATTGACCCCTAGCTGTTGGCTCTTGGTGGATATATCCTGTTGGATATCTGAGAATTTTTCGCTTGGCTCAGAACACAACCACATGATTGGCCAGTGGAAGTCACATGATGACAATAAAAATACTCTGTACACTCGAAGTTTGTTGAAATACAAAATTTGTGACCCGTGACAGCAAAATGAGTCAGAATGCGCTGGAAAAAAGGCCCAAGATGACACCAGAGAACAATTGCAGAAATAGACAAAAGTCAAACTTTTACAAAGGGCAGACAATGCTGAAATCAACAAACCATGGTTCACCTTGGGTCTTCTTCTGTGTGCATTCATTTTGAAGATGGGTCACATTTGAAGATGTCTTTGATACCTCAAAAGCTAGCTTTGGCCAACATGTATGCTACCCTTCAATCACCTCAAATTATTAGACCATTTCAGAGGTAAATTCAGCCTTCCAAATCTCTGGCTCAATTTCAAATCAAATGGTTGAGGCCTTGAATTGAATGGACTCTGTGCCCAAATCGTGCAAAAGTGGATTTAAAGCTGTCTCCATGTTTGTCTGTTTAATGCCGCTCTTATTTGCCTTGTCATATCAAATGTTCAATACCATTAGCCTCGGTATTGATTCGATAAATGAATGTTTAAACTTTGCACTGTTGGCGTCATCGGAGTGCGGTGATCAAATCTTGACATTTGTGAGTGGATGCACTGAAAAACATGGACAGGTTTTGGTGTACGCAGTAATGCCTTTTCTCAAAATCAGTATTTGACATGGCAGCTATCTTAAATTGCTTTCCACTCAGTTTTCCATGTAATTTGGTGTTTTATTTCCAAACACAACCAGTGCCAGGATTCAACATGGCACTTTGGCAGCCATCTTGAATTGATTACTCCTCTGTTTTCCAACAAACTAGATGCTTCTTCGCAACAGAGCTAGTGTTGACATTACCAGGATTCAAGATGGCAACTTTGGTAGCCATCTTTGATTGATTGCTCCTCTGTTTTCCAACAAACTGAATGGTTCTATGCAACAGCTATTTCTGTCAGTGCCAGGATCCAACATGGCAACTTTGGCAGCCATTTTGAATTGATTGCTCCTCTGTTTTCCAACAAACGAGCTGCCGTGCAAGCAGAGCCAATTCTGTCAGCCATCTTGAATTGAACTCTGCTTTTCAATTGTGTTCATGTTTTTGTGCAAGGAGAGCCAGTGTTGCAATGGCCATCTTGCTTTGCGTTCTGCTGGGTTTTGTCTGAATAAACTGAATGAAGTACCTCTCACACCTGCAAGGATCTCCAACCCCGAACCAAGCATGCTTGGCTCAAAGTTTGGCAAAAAGGAACTTGCATAGTGCAGTGAAGGCCACAGAATGTTGTCCATCTTCGTCAACTCTCTTCCTTACTCTCGTTGTCAATATTAAAGAGGGGTCACAGTCCTGTAAAAAGTGGTTTACTGTGGAAGGGGTGTGTAGGACACTCCTGACTTCCAAGTTGGTCAAGTCTGAGTGTTCTTCTTCGCGGATAATGTGGCCAAATCACAGGATAAAGGGTTGAAGGACGTTCATGGAGTAACATTACCTTGATTGAAGAGAGCATATGACACCACTTCTCGCATCCAAGTGGCTGTTGTCTGAGTTGTCTGGTATATGTAGGGGGTGATTGTGGGACATTGAGTTGAAGGGTTGTCGGGGTACGCTTGATGTGTTGAAATGACCATGAAGGGGATAAAATGGGTGCAAAACAAGGGAAGAATTGTATTGTTATGATATCAAGCACTAGCGAAGGGGAAAAAGGGCCTTCCTGTTACGAACAAAAGAGTCAAGGATATAGAGTGGTGCAGCTGGCGTCAGGTCATCCACGGACTTGTCAAGTGGACCACTTGAGATAGTATTTGATTTGGGTTGCGTATAAATAATATTTGTTGTCAAATGATCTTGATTTATGGACAGGCGATTAAACTAAAGCCTGTTTCAGACATAATCATGATTAAATTTAAAAGCCATGCTGCCGCGATAAGGCCATGCACATATCTGAGGTAATAGTGCACATCTACTAACAGACAAAATAGACATCCTGCGAAAGTCAGCCATGACACGTCAGAAGGGGTAAACATTAACCTCGGCTTAGGGGGCCTAGTGCATTTGTACAGTTGGCTCCTGTGCTTACCGTCCGTACAATGCACTAGGCCCAAGGTTTGTTTACCCCTTCTTGCCTGTCATGGCCGATTTTCGCAGGATGTGTATGAGGGTATGGGCAAAATGGGTGTAGGTGAAATGGTTGTAGGCAAATGGGGACCCTAGCCCACTGCCTCAATAGGTGTCACCAGTGGTTAAAACTATTAAAATGAAAGTGACATCCCGGTCCTGATCAATTTCCCACAAAAAAGGCGTTCATTGTATAGGACCGGGTTTCGATGTGCTGCCCTCTATTGTAGCTAGGATCCCCATTGGGTGGAGGCAAAATGGGTGTAAGCAAAACAGATGTTGGCAAAATGGGCTACACCGGGGTTTGAGGGTACAGCCTCAGCAATGGGTTAAGTTCAGAAATTTCTGTAATGTTATAAATCAAGTGTCATGGGCCGATGAAAACACCTCCTGTTTGCAAAGTTAGAAAAATGGATTGTGTTGGTGTCAATGCATTGTGGCCGATTTTTGATTGGGTCTCCTTGATATAAATACCACTTATTGTCCCCACAGAAAAGGGTCAGTCTAGGGTGAATTGCCTCTGACATCCAGTGACTATTTAGCGTAATTGATGGATACCTGGTACAGAGACATCTATATTTGTTCGGCTGCCATATATGGCTTGTCGTCTGCGGATGTTAGCTGGTGAAGCAGAGGAGGGTACAGACGGAATTCCAGAATAATTTGTTAAATCCATGCGGAAGTCTATGCCGAATCTGTGAATGGACATAATTGTGCTGGACCACGATGCTGTGAAATTGACCTTTGAACTTAACTTGGTATTTCCGAGACATTAGTCAAGTCGCGACTGATAATGCTTTGGAATGTGGGTGTAAAAAGCAGGATACTGACCTGTGGTGTGGAGTCAGTGTCTCATGGTTTCAGTCTGCGTGGGTGATGGGGATGCAGGAATCATCATCTCTGGTCATAGAAGTCAGGGGCATAGGTAGCTTTTATGGCCTTGGAGGCAAAATTGATTGAGTCTGAAGAGTGAAGCCAGAGGGGGGATCTGGCAGTCCTCCCACAGAAAAAATTGAAAATCTACATCCTCTGAGATGCATTTTCCCCACATCTGATACCACAATAACTCGTGTTGAAGAGGGAAAAGAATATTTTAGAGGAAAAAATTGTTCTGTCCGTTTTTGCTCGGGGGGGGGGGGGGGGGGGGGNGGGGGGGGCATTTGCCTCCTTGCCCCCTCCGCTGGCTACGCCCCTGGAAGTTACCTTGAACTCACCCTCAAGGCTGGAACCCACAACAGTGGTTGTCTGCATCTGTAGGCCTACAGTTTCCAGAGAGGCCTTGGTCCATTAGTTGTCATGTCCTTGTCCTTATGGGCCGTATGCACCAAGCGAAGATTATCGTGAACTCATGTTGAGCGACAACTTTTCCATTGTCACATCATCTGGCAAACCTGAACAATAGAAAAGTTGTGGCTCAACCTAAGTTCAAGATGGATCTTCGTTTGGTGCATACGGCCCTATAGGCCTACTTATATGAACACGTAGGCCTTCATCACGATGAAAAATCGGGCAGCAAGTCAGAAAGTTGCTACCGTGGAAACATACTTTCAAACTGAGTGCATTTTCCACGGCTTTCTTGCTACCTTGCACTCGAACAGGAGTTCGGCGACGCCATCTGTTGTGAACTGCAGGAACAATTTATCACAATGCCTGCGGATATTGGACAGCAAGTGCAGAAATACGCTGCTGTGGAATCTATATCAGACTCAAGATATCGCACTTTTTCACAACTTTCTTGCTACTTCGCACTCGGAGAGGAGGTCGGGCAAATAACGCCATCTGTTGTGAATGTAAACAGAAGGTGTTTGCCATTGTCTGAAACAAATAACGATCCCATCTCTAGGGATACACCTCATCCAGCGATATCCTGGTACAGGGTTGGTTTACACCAATTCTGATAGGATCCCTGACACTTCTGTGTTGACAGTGTGGAACATTCGACATTTTTACCGAACAATCAACGATTCATGTTCCTTTTCTTTGTCATAAAACACTATCGTCTGCTATTGTGCAGTCGAAATTGTCAACAATGGAAAGCCAAGTCTGTGTCTCGCCAGGGAGATGCTTTGGTGAAATGAATTTGTGAAGATGAGTCAGACAGTGGGTCAAAGTCCTACTGCCTAATGTAGCGGCTAATGTCAGTCAAATCTTCTTGTCTACAGCCAATACACCGATTTCACATCTCACACGATCGCAGCACCCCTGGTGGAATTTCGCTTGGCCACTTCTGTTTTCAACCTCACTGCCAGGAGTACGGGCAAAAATTTCCTGGATCGAGGTTGAATTGCGCACATTGGTTTCCAATGCCGCCACCAGGGGATGGAGCTTTGGCGGCGGTATCGGGAACCAGCACGTGTTCGTAACCTCAACCTAGGAAATATTTGCCTTACTCCTTGTAGTCAGGTTGAAAATGGAAGTGGCCGTCGAAAATTCTACTAAGGGTGCTGTGATCGTGCGAGATGTGAAATCGGCGTATTTGTGAAGACGAGTCAGAGTGGGTCAAAGTGCTACTGCCTAATGTAGCGGCTAATGTCAGTCAGATCTTCTTGTCTACAGCCAATTTCTTCATCATAAACTCTTCCTTTTCAATTGGAAAGGGAAGTTGTCTGATCACCTTTGGAATTTCAGTCAACTCATTCAAGCTCATATCAAGAACAGGAAATAGTTAAGTTCTGAGCAATGCACTCGGGAATCTGGTTTGAGGCAAAATTCCTGTTGTCCTTTCATTTGATTGGAGTTTTGAGAAACTTTGGAAGGGAATTTGAGATGTTCCTCAAGGGTATACTGTGAGTTATTTGTCTAGAATCTGTCAGGTTTTGTGTGTGTACAAAAGATGTATGTTTTATTTGAATAATGTGAAGCACTAATGGCATCTACTGTCTCAGTGCAATAAATTATGCATCAATGTTGCCTCACTGATGAATTGTTGGTGTTTGCATTCAAATTCATGTCTTTGAGTTTATCTAGCATCACCTCAAAAGCTGGTGGCACAGAGACAAATTCATATCTATAGCCAGGTGTACATCAGACTTGCGACTGGAAGCAACTGATCTGATCAGTCGCTGGTGACGTACACGGTGCGCGCACATCGCAAATTCAGCAACTCAGTAAACTAGGAGGATCCAATCAGTCGTCATGTCCAGACCATGTACATTGCAGCGACTGAACAAAACTGGGTATATCTAGTCGCTAGAAAGTGGAACATGTGCAACTCGTGGCGACTGGCAAAATCTCAGTTCCAGCGAGTCGCACGGGTGCGTACAACGGCTGTTTCTGGCGACTGATCATGCAGTTGCCTCCAGTTCCAGCTAGATCCTCCCAGTCGCCAGGTAGCTCATGGCGACTGGTTGTATGCAGTCGCAAGTGCGATGTACGCCCAGCTTTAGTTCCTAGACATTTGTCTAGGTTTGCCGACTTAGGGCTCCAGTCTGAATCAACCCTAAATAGGTGCAAATCCAACCTCTCACTTCGGTCTTCATTGCCATCTCATGATCACGGTAGTATGTCCTCACCTTGACCCTTCCTGATCCTGGTCTGCGGATTACCCATCTTCACCTTGAACCGGCTGCAGATGTTTCTACCGGCAAAAAGGTGCAAACGAGACCGCACCTTGCCACTAATTACTGTAACATCATCAATCAATGAGAGGTATACTAACCTCACTCAGACCCTCCAGGCCTCTGCTCACGCCATCTAGACTGCTGAAGTGTTGGTGAATCTGATTGGCGCTGAAGCCGTAGCATGATTGGCCATGAAAAAGTAGAAAGAGGCCATCTAAACTTACATTCCTCACATGGATGGGGACTTACATTCCTCACGTGGATGGTACTTACATTCCTCACGTGGATGGGACTCACATTCCTCACGTGGATGGGGACTTACGTTCCTCACGTGGATGGGACTTGCATTCCTCACGTGGATGGGGATCGACTCACATTCCTGACGTGGATGGGACTTACATTCCTGACGTGGATGGGGACTTACGTTCCTCACGTGGATGGGGACTTACGTTCCGCACGTGATGGGGTCTTTTGCTTGCCGTTGGAAAGGCACATGGTACTACAAGGTACCACAGCTTACTGCCCCATGTGATGAACTAAAGAGACAGGAACGATTAATCCTGTATGGCCCGGGAGTCAAACCAGGGCCGACCGAATCAAAACTCCGATAGCACTACCAGGGCCTAACAGAGAAACTCTGTAATGGTAAAAGGCATTGCATACCTCTCTGTTAGGCACTGTTAGTGCTATCGGAGTTTCGATTCGGTCGGCCCTGGGATCTGCCACTTGCTGAGCGGATGTGATAACATGAGACTATCAAGGCACCTCTTTGTAGTGGACTTAAGTCCATATTTCATGAAACTGGCGAAGAGGGCATTATACACGAATATTTTAGTACTGGTGTCTTCCTGGAACCTCATGAATATTAAATGGCTGATTGTAAGATTGTAAACATTTACGTAGGTGTGTTTCCTCACAATCTTTATTGATATCTTGTGCCACCATGACTCATAATGACTTACTCTCTTATCTACCAGCATAGCAGTGAACAACCTTGAAAAATACGTTCAATCCTGAATTGAATTCTTATAAGTTCTTCAGCACTTTTGAACGGCTTCGCCGATAATAGCATCCGGTGCAGAAATGAAGTCGAGCTTTACGTGATTCGAATCGAAATGTACGGTGTCATCGTCCTGGGGTTGAGTTATTATGTACAGTACTCTGCATAATTACCTACCTTCCGCATCGCATACATCCGTGTTACCACATGCAGCATCATGTGCGTACCGTCCTCGTATTTTCCGCAGAAGGTACGTGGATAAAGAAAGGTCATTTGTGCTCCGTACAAGAAAACCAAAGTATTATTATGCAAGGCTGACATAATCCGGCCTTCCACTCTGATATCTTGGCATCCTCTCGTAGCAGGGCTTTGGTCTCGTTCCTCTTCATACACTCGCACACAAAGTTTGTATGAGTGGATGAAGATGAGCGAGGTAAAAACCCCTGCTGTGGGAGGATGATATCTTGGGGGCCTAGAAGAATCAGTTCTGGAGAACAAGCACTGCTTTTTGCGGCAATGGAAGTATACCTTGGTGCAGCTGTCGCAGTTAAAGGTGGCACACCACAATATCGCCAACGAAAAGAGGTGGCGCCACCAAAAAAGGAAATGTTAAGTATGGTTGTGGCATTGATTGTAACCAAAAACTTGCCAACACAACAGTGTCCTCAAAGGGAAATATTGAAAATGTGGTGTTTTGCACATCCTGTCATTGTTTTTTGCACTCATTTTCCTCTGCATTTGGGTCAGAGTATCAATGAGAGGATAGGTCAGACAGGGTATAATTGTCTAAATTATGATTATCACATTCCCTATCAAGTCTGGGTCGGGTTCTGTATGATAGCTTGGAAATAAGATTAACTTGTTGCGTCCCAGAACAGTGTGGACTTCAGTGTGAGCTGAAATAGGCTTTGCTAAGGACCAGCATAATGGATTTCTTTGGGCAGGTTGACAACAATGCAGCTTTAAAACATGCATACCAGTAGCATCCTTGCAGTCAATTTCAAGTATAAGGAGTATTTTTGATGCATACGCATCATATATGCTGCAATATTTTAAGTTGGTAACCCTGATATGCAGCTGAGTTCATGAATCTGCTACTCATTTGATGCATATGCACTAAATATGCTGCTGATGAGGCACTCTGGGTGCATGTTCGATGCATGAATGAGGTATATCTGATCTTTCCTGTGCTATCTGTGTCAATCTGCATCATCAGTGCCTCAAAAATGATGCATGTTTCAAGCATGATTGATGCATATTTGAGGTAATGCGTCAGATGCATCAATAATGCTTGAAACGTGCTGCACTGATGCATCAGAATGATGCATATACTGCAATTTTGTAGGGCTATAATCCACCCATGCCTGTAAAAACTGACAAGTGGTTTGCCATTTAACACAAAAGCACCTTTTAGTATGGAAGTTTTTGCTTACTGTTGAAAAAACTGGTCTGTATGGCAACATCTAATGGGGAATTAGGATTCCATTATTTCTCCCGTCTAGCTGGATGATCCTTGGTTAAAAATGAAAAGAAATAGCGGCAAATTCCCTCACCTAATAGAAATTGCCATTACCGGCTACTTTGCAATGATAGCACTGTTGCCTCGTTTGGTATCCCTCTTTCGTATTCATCAACATGCTTCTGTTCACGTATCTCTCGTAAATGGTGGGTTGCAAATGATTACCGTTTGAACTTGGAGGTGCATTTGACTTATTTGTCAGTCAAAAAGGGTGCAGTGTGGTGTTTCAACAATTTTGCATAGTTTTCATGAAATTGGGTTTAACCCTTTGAACAGCAGTGGAAATAGTCGGGTGGTGGATCTTATAAACATTCCTGAATCACAAATAAAAAGAAGAGCTACCATTTACCCAGAGGATGCCCAAATCCGGCATTTTCAAGAGAGAGAGTCTTTCATGTGTTTGTGAAGGATTTGTTCACAAATATACTGATATCAGTTTCATTGTGTTTTGATATAGGACACCAGAAAAATGGAAGCTTTTAGAATGCCAGAGGTTCCTCTTTTGATGATTGAATGTGTTTTGTAGTAAAATGTATGTTCATCTGCAGTTTGATTTATGAAATTCCATTTTATCGTTTCAGGTGAGTTTGGATCGTTACAAATGATTTGGTTGGTAAAGTATGATTCCACTAAAAATGAAGTGACTTGAAAATTCGCTTCAAACTTTGTGTAGATGAAACTTAAGAAGTTGCTCTCTTAGTAATGTTGATTGTCACGGAAAGCAACATGGGCGCCAGTGGAAAGGATAAAGTCTGCAGCATACGTCACCACTTTCGTTGCTCATATACAGGCAATTTTCGTGGTCGCCACGAAAATGGCCAAGTGTGCTGTGGCCGGTAACGACCACTCACCATGGAAATTCTGTGGTGACCATGAGTTGCCACAAGTTGCCGAAAATCAAACCAGTTTGATTTCTCACCACGAAAATTGCTCATAGTTGCCAGTTGTGGTGATGTGTGGCCATCAGCAGTACACGAGACCACTGAGTGGTGCGTCTGCTGTAAACCGGCAACCGCCACAAATTGTCTAAATTATGATTATCACATTCCCTATCAAGTCTGGGTCGGGTTCTGTATGATAGCTTGGAAATAAGATTAACTTGTTGCGTCCCAAAACAGTGTAGACTTCAGTTTGAGTTAAAACAGGCTTTGCAAAGGACATTGTCATGGATTCCTTTGGGAAAGGTTGACAACAACGCAGGTTTAAAACATGCATACCAGTAGCATCCTAGCAGCCGATTTCAAGTATATGGGGTATTTTTGATGCATATGCATCACATATACTGCAATATCATGCATCACATATGCTGCAATATCTTAAACTGCCAACCCTGATATGCAGCCAAGTTCATGTTTCTGCTGCTCATTTGATGCATATGCACTAAATATGCTGCTGATGAGGCACTCTAGGTGCATGTTTGATGCATGAATGAAGTATATCTGATCTTTCCTGTGCTATCTGTGTCAATCTGCATCATCAGTGCCTCAAAAATGATGCATGTTTCAAGCATGATTGATGCATATTTGAGGTAATGCATCAGATGCATCAATAATGTTTGAAACACGCTGCACTGATGCATCAGAATGATGCATATGCTGCAATTTTGTAGGGCTATAATCCACCCATGCCTGTAAAAACTGACAAGTGGTTTGCCATTTAACACAAAAGCACCTTTTAGTATGGAAGTTTTTGCTTACTATTAAAAAAACTGGTCTGTATGGCAACGTCTAATGGGGAATTAGGATTGCATTATTTCGCCCGTCTAGCTGGATGATCCTTGGTTAAAAATGAAAAGAAATAGCGGCAAATTCCCTCACCTAATAGAAATTGCCATTACCGGCTACTTTGCAATGATAGCACTGTTGCCTCGTTTACACCAAACCAGTATCCCTCTTTCGTATTCATCAACATGCTTCTGTTCACGTATCTCTCGTAAATGGTGGGTTGCAAATGATTACTGTTTGAACTTGGAGGTGCATTTGACTTATATTTGTCAGTCAAAAAGGGTGCAGTGTGGTGTTTCAACAATTTTGCATAGTTTTCATGAAATTGGGTTTAACCCTTTGAACAGCAGTGGAAATCGTCGGGTGGTGGATCTTATAAACATTCCTGAATCACAAACACAAAGAAGAGCTACCATTTACCCAGAGGATGCCCGAATCCGGCATTTTCAAGAGAGAGAGTCTTTCATGTGTTTGTGAAGGATTTGTTCACAAATATACTGATATCAGTTTCATTGTGTTTTGATATAGGACACCAGAAAAATGGAAGCTTTTAGAATGCCAGAGGTTCCTCTTTTTTTGATGATTGAATGTGTTTTTTAGTAAAATGTATGTTCATCTGCAGTTTGATTTATGAAATTCCATTTTATCGTTTCAGGTGAGTTTGGATCATTACAAATGATTTGGTTGGTAAAGTATGATTCCGCAAATAATGAAGTGACTTGAAAATTCGCTTCAAACTTTGTGTAGAAACTTAAGAAGTTAGTTCATCTGCAGTTTGATTTATGAAATTCCATTTTATCGTTTCAGGTGAGTTTGGATCGTTACAAATGATTTGGTTGGTAAAGTATGATTCCGCAAAAAATGAAGTGACTTGAAAATTCGCTTCAAACTTTGTGTAGAAACTTAAGAAGTTGCTCTCTTAGTAATGTTGATTGTCACGGAAAGCAACATGGGCGCCAGTGGAAAGGATAAAGCCTACAGCATACGTCACCACTTTCGTTGCTCATATACAGGCAATTTTCGTGGTCGCCACGAAAATGGCCAAGTGTGCTGTGGCGGCAACGACCACTCACCACAGAAATTCTGTGGTGACCACGAGTTGCCGAAAATCAAACCGGTTTGATTTCTCACCACGAAAATTGCTCGTCGTTGCGAGTTGTGGTGATGCGTGGCCATCAGCAGCACACGAGACCACTGAGTGGTGACGTCTCCTGTAAACCGGCAACCGCCACAAAAATTGCCGACCACGAAAATTGCCTGAACGAGCAACAAAAATGGTGACGTATGCTGCTAGCTTAAAGGTGTTTAAGATATCCATGTGTAACTGGGCAAATACATGGGAAGTCCGATGCATCAGCTAAAGTTACACGCAGTTTATCTTACACCCTTTATGAATATAGAAGGCCCAATACGGTAATCATTTCAAGGAAGTGATTATAGTGGTTCAAGTTTTCGATTCAATTATCTTGAGTGTTCAGATATTGTTGAATGCCAGATTAATGTCCCTGGGGAGTGATTTTGATGAAATTGAACGATAATCTATATCAAATGTGACAAAAGCTTTGTCGATTTCACTCAGTGTGGTATGAAATGCCAACACTCGACTCATATTCAGCATTGGGTCATATGGATAAAGACTAGCAAATGCTTTTACTTCAGATTTGTACAACATTGCCTTGTGCATTTGTATTGCAAATTCAAGTAAAACGCATTTATAGTCCCCCCTCGCTATTATTACGAACCCTTCGGGGTCCACAAGGGTTAAGTTCATACTAACGCGGAGTTCGTAATAGCGAGGATTTACATACATGTCATGACATTTTGGGAGCCAGACGTTGGGTTCGTAATATCCAGGAGTTCGTAAAATCGAGGTTCGTAAGACAAGGGTCCACTGTACTAGTCTTTATTCACGTGACCCAAAATCTCAGTGCCCAACATAAGCGGGAGCACACCAGGTGATATCAGAAGCGACCCGATCGCCACTGAGCAAAATCGGATGTTGACGCCAAGTGTGCGCTGGACAGTGATGCGTGGAATCTTCTTGCTAGCGATGATGACCCAATATCAAACAAATACCAAAAATATTACCTAGTCTGCGGTGGCTGGTCAGAAGATTTAATTGTGGCGATCAGATCACCTGTGATATCACCTTCATTTCGTTGGTGTGCCCAGGGCTTTGATAATTTTGGAGGGCAAAGAGTATCATACTCGTCTCTTCAGAATTTGAAGAGTATTTTCACTCTTCAAAAAGGAATATTCCATTAGTAAAGTATTACAAACTGATAAATCTCAAGGAGTAATTCCACCCTTTCAGTTCTGGAATGGAGGAGTATTTTGAGATTTCAAGGAGTATTTTAAGCAAATACATGTACTCCTCTAATCTTAAGCCCTGTGTGCTGCCTGCTTTATCATCATACCTTGGTGTCTGGATGGTCGTCATGCCTTGCCTGCATAATTTTCACAAGTCGCATAAAATTGAAGTGAAAATGTCTGTTTATTTGATTGATCGAGTTCTTTCTGTGAAACGGCTGTTATCAAAGGGCGGCCAGCCATTAAAGGTGCGTTTCATGTCAATAAACCCTATTCTGCATAACCCATAAACACTCCAACTTGATCAAGTAGAACAGAAGAGTGCGCTCACGGACATTATTTTTCCGATCAACGAGCAATTTTCCGTCATCAAACAAAAACTACTTAATCATAGAATTAATCTTAGCCTACCTGAAGGCACAAAACGGTCGTCGGCAACGGTGGCCATAGCGACCGTCGCTAGGGTAAAATGGCCGATGAATCAGCGCGCCGTTTCTACTGCCCTGCGATATTCTGATAACGGATGAAATCTGTACGGTATACAACGACGACTTGAAAGCGCCGCATTGAGTTTCCCATAAAATGTTCGTCGCGAGTAAGAAACAATTTATCTGGGTTGTCGTCCATGGCGGATGGTGTTAGGGTAATTTTCATGATTGGCTGAGTGGCTGTCTCTGAATTCTAATGACCCCTTGCACTGCGGAGAATGGTGTTGGGAGGAATTGAAAAAGGTTCTATTTTCCCCCTGTTTTTACTGGGACTAAAAAGATTCTTCATTAACTGATGCCCTTTGGTGGCTACATTAACTCGTTCATTGCCAAGGCCAATTTTGTTGAAAATGAAAATACGTAAAAGTCATTGAAAGACACCATGCATACCCACCCCATAAGCCTGTCCGCACATTGGAGCTACCTGCTGAGCAAGTCATTCGAGACCGTTTGTGGTCTCGAGTGACCGCAAACGGCTATAGATATTCATTGGAAAGCTCAAAGAGTAGGCTATCCATATGTCACAGCAAAACCCGTCTTAAGTCGCATAAGATATGAACCAGGATGAACCAAAATAACTCCAGGAGATAAAGGAAGAAATGTAATCACTCAGATTTTACAAAAGACAGACAATAAGCCTAGGCCTAATGAAATTGACAAAACGTTGGTCTCAACATACCAACTTCAGAGCGACTTACATATAGTCCTGGGCCCGGATTCATAAAACTACTTAAGTCTAAGTGTGACACTTATCCTTTGTTCAACACAAAAGATAAGTATTACACTTTGACTTAAGTATCTTTATGAATATGGACCCTGGTTTTGCAGTGACAGGTCACATATCAGCCATAAACCTAAGAAGAAATGCACCTGAGTTAGAAAATAGTAACAGACTATAGAAAGGCACTTCATTTATTCCCGTAAATAACCCATGGCTGGATCTGTCAAGTTATTTGCAAATAACCTTCAGCATAATTGGCTGACATTTTAATATGCAAGAGGCGTCTCACTATATCAAAGGGAAGGGAGGAATGTCGGTTCATAAATATCAACACCCAGTATGCTTCATAAATGTTTACCAAACAAGTGGCTCATTCAGCGTATAATACTTGATCTATTCACACAAGTGGAGAGAACCCTTTTGCAGCGAAATTCTCCTCCCACATACTGTAGTCTTCTCAGTGTCTGATTTCCAGGATCACAACACAGGATCAGATCACACCCCATTTACCATTGCGACCATAAGCTGTGGTTACACTACATAAATCCCCGTGCTTTCCCCGGGGATTTTGCGGTTACACCTATAAATCACCGAGTCTAAATATACCCGTGTCTGAAATCCCCATGCTTATTAGCCCCAGCGAGCTCGAAGGGGCAACGCCGGGGCTATTTAGACACGGGGAATTTATGTAGTGTAACCGCGAAATCCCCGTGTTTATTTGTAGTTCCAAGCACCTGGCGACAGACGGCGATGCAAATCGATGAGTCATGCGCATGTGTAAAGGATATTTCACGCCTCCAGTAGCCACTCGATGACAGAGAGTTGCCTACATGCAGTGCCCCTATCGCTGGGATACGGAACTTATTACCAATCGCACTTTTAGTAGTGTAACCGCTCGCCGTGTCAACGCCGTGTTTTTAGATTCGTCTCCCAGCGCCATCTTACAGCAGTGGTGGAGACGAATCTATTATATTAGCCTGCGGGTATCAACTGATAGACGCACTCTCGCCCCAGGCAATGTCCACGTGGCATTGTGCCATGTAATGGAATACATCAGTGACCTAGGAAATAGGCCAGCGTGTACTTGCAGTAATAAATACGTGATTTACTGTGACCTGCAAAGTGCCATGTGGTGAAACTATAATCGTTATTCAGATAACTTAATGGCCATTCGATACAGGTATTTCACTCTGTACTATTGTTCGAGGAACAGGCAAAACTTTTGGCTAAAAGGCGGTACTGCGAGTGAAACATTTGCGTCGAGGTTACTGTATGGCACGCCATTTCACTGATGCGCAACAAAGTTTTCATCTCGCAAGAAAATGCCGTGCCGCTCATATGTAGGCCTACTCATTTGTCAAAAAGGGACAAATTTGTTAAGGATGTGATTCCTTTCATTCCCCTGAATTTCAAATCGAGCTGTGTAGATTTTATCTAAGCACGACTCACCACCAGCAGCTGACGAACACTTCATCGGCGAAACACAGACCTTGTAATTTGCGTTGATACCGACTTGAGGATAGCTTTCATGACTTTCACAACGTCGTGAACTTTTGGTTTTATTTCTCTGGGATGGAATGAAATCGCCTCGAAAACTGTTTGGTTGGATTCCTGATAAAATTTCCTTTCCAATGACATAAAGTTTGCCCGTGTTGGTCATTTCTACGAAGATATATTTAGCCCTACTTGATCTGGCTTTGCGCCATAAACCATGCAGACGATCTCCATGAGTGTGTCACCTACGATGTTTCTAGTCTGACCCACATGTAACATGCCTAATGAGCAGAAAAATAAGCTATGATGGACACTGTGAAAGGCTCAAATTGGGTCTTTTGTTCAATATTCTGTTGATTTCATTGCATGTGCCTACTTAGATAACCATTTTGGGGCCAATTTATCAAGATAGTTGGGACATCGAGATCCAGCCAATCAGAAAATTGCCTGCTTAAATATGGTGGTGCTGTGGGCGGGAAATTTGAATTCACTTGAGATGCCTTTCATCATGTTCATGTCAAGGGGTGAGATTTAGCTTTTACAACTTTTTGGCACTTTTGGAGTGTCCCACACTCCCTACACTTCAGCCCCACCAGGGTTTCTGCCAGGATTTTTCCCAGGGTACCTCGGGGGGGGGGGGAGGGAGAAATTTTTTTTAAAAATTTTTTTCAGATTTTTTTTTCTGTTAATAATGGCCTCCAGAGTAATTTTTCACTCCAAAATGCAAAATTAGTCTCCCTTATGCATGAAAGTTGCATTTGAAATGTAACAAATTTAAGAAAAACATTACTGAATTGATTTTTTCAGGGTACTATATCGTACCCTCAAATTTCTTTAGGGTACTATATTTGTACCCAAAGCACCCTTTGGACCCTGCCCACCTATTTTGCCGCTGTGCATGCCATTTCATAACTTTCAAATGGAGACGAATCTGCGCCATCACATGATGGCTCTAGTTTCTGGTTCGGAAAAACCCCGTGTCTCAAAAAGCACGGGGATTTTGGATAGGTGTAACCACAGCTATAGATTGGTGTTCCAGTCCATGAAGCAGTTGCATTACTGCGATAGACCGAATATCAGTACGTGACGTCCTGCAATAAGACTGAATCTATGACATCATGGCATGCAGAAATCTCCTACAAGACGATGTAAATTTTAATGCCAGGCAACCGAAACAAAAGGGTATTTTCACGCCAAAAAGAAATGGAAATAACATACATAGATGAGAGTTTTCCGGGAATTCCCGGATTTCCGGGAGCGGGCGCTACCAAATAAATATGGCTTTGTTCCGGCACCTGTGCTGTTCCCGGTCCCGGTTTTACATCCAACCATCAACAATCCTAGATTGGTTCCGTGATCTACCACTAGGATTTGATGACAGTGTTGGCGCCAAGATGGCGGCGGGCCGTCGGAAGGCCGTCGAATGGCAGGATTTGGGACACGACTTCTGGGGTCATGACTAATTTCCGGGAATTTTTTGAAATGGCACTCTCATCTATGAACATAGAAAAAGAAACTTCGGTCGCACTGCTCGCAGTGCCACGTTGTGACGTTAGTTCCTCGGTTCCCCATTGTGAATGCAAAAAAGTTCCAAAATGATTGGAGAGAGTTTTCTGTTGGCAATGGAACCAATGGAATTTCTTTATTCTTTGGTGATGAAAATTGCCTATGGCACTGAAAAGGTTGAAGTGCCAACTCAACCAAGAATGGAACCCACTGCTTCTCGAACTGAAGTCTGATGCTCAAATGCAAGACCACTGTCATAACTGTGCCCTGTACACAAACTCTCAGTAATGAGGGGTTAATTTTGTCATCCAAAATTCATGAAACTTGGTCGTTAGATCCGATACCATTACGGTGCTAAGTATTTAGCACGGGTAGTACATGCAAGACTAGCATTGCGTCAAGATATACTGTATAGTGTCCTCGGCGGCCATCAATTTTCCCTACATGCATTGGTATTCTTTACAATTCCTCTGTAGGCGTATAAAAAAGGAATTATCTGATATTAACGCTCGTACCATTGATCACTGTTTCTCCCCTCGGCTGAGATAAATACAAATAAAAAATAACATGGTTGGTGTGTCGGCCTATGCTGTATTATAGTCCATTACGTGATATAGTGTCATCTGAATTCATTTTGAGTAAGATTACAAATTTTGTTGTAATTATATGTTCTGCCTCTGTGGAAAGGGTGGCTAATTGTGGTTGGTGATTTTCATCAAGAGTGAATTCAAGTGCGAAAGATTGTGAAGAATCGGACAGGCAATGGTACTGAATGCTACACTGAAATTGTCGATGTCTTCCGATCGGACCGATCGGGATTCCATCACGTGACCAGGTGTGCTCCACAAACGAGGAAATTCATTGCCAGGACGCGTGCATCAGAAGCGACTGAAGACAACAAGAACCAACCGTTGGCAACAAGTAGAACATGAGCAACTGGCTGGAACTCATTAGGAAATCTTTGCCCCAGGAATTTCGTTGAAAAAATACAGAGCCCTCTATTGCCCGATTATGAAGCGAATCTTTTCAAACTCAGTCGAGCGTTGAGCCGTTTGGCACACTTGAGTTCCCAGTCTGCTTAATCGCTCTGGCTGTTGAATTTCGAGCCTCACTCCCTGCATGCCCTGTGGTAGCCAACATGCATGACATGATCACCTGGGCATAATCACTCAAAATGGTCTATTCTACAGTTCCCATGGCATCATCATCAAACATCATCGTAATGATTCGAAAGCTAACTAACATCAGAATTCATGTCTAACTTATGAATAAAATCCATCAGCAGAAAGTTGTTATTAACCAAAAATTGCCTCAAGATTTGCCGAAATTCTAACCAAGATGGCGGCCGTAGGCATGGTAGGTGTACTGCTAAAACCCACTCAAAATTTGCAAGAATTTTCCTTCTCACACAGCTCAAATCACATTTCTAATCGCAACCAATGTTTTCTGGGAACTCATCAGGCCTATTCCTATCATTGACTCAATCCAACTCTTCATAGATTTTCACCAAACCGCTCAAATGATGCCGTAGGTCCGGCTTCACGATCTTTCTACACAGATTCCAATGTAAAATGAACACTGTAGGCTAGTGTACACAATACACTACGTTACACCGGCCCAAGCCAGCTGAAGACAGAGTGGGGATGGAAATGAATGGCTCAACAGCCGTTGCGTTATTCCTGTCGCAAATTTACCTCTCCAAAATCATTATTTCTTGGCGTATTTTAAAATTTAAAAGAAGTATTTGATATAGAAAAGAATTTGCAGTTCGACTGTATGACTTTGAGAAGTGCCCCGATTTTATTTTCATGATTTGTTGCTTTTAGCCAAGTTAAAGAGAGAGCACTTTTGTTGACTATGTAAACAACCCAGCCCACTAATCCGCCGTTAATTATACCTCGATTTGCGCCGCAGATCGAGGTACGAACGGCATTTTGCTCCTAAGGCAAGAGATCGTAATGCTAGCGGCAGCGGTCGGGCAACAGCGTTGCCGGTGTGTGCACATCAGCCTGTTTGAGCATCTGATCAGTTGCTGCTGTATCCAGGTAGTCTCCAACCGTTGCCGGAAACGCCATTGCCGGTAGTTGCTTCCAGTCGCAAGGCTGATGTGCACTAGGCTTTTCTCTGCATTCACACCACAACCAACCACCCTGAAGATAAAGCTGTGGGGAATGGGGAGGA
The DNA here is from genome assembly GCA_002633025.1 of Notospermus geniculatus. Classification (NCBI taxonomy): domain Eukaryota; kingdom Metazoa; phylum Nemertea; class Pilidiophora; order Heteronemertea; family Lineidae; genus Notospermus; species Notospermus geniculatus. The sequence goes on from NMRB01001426.1 coordinate 175,204, forward strand.
TCCTGGTGGAAAGTGGGGTAGTGGTTCGGGCCTCCGACTAGCAGTCAGAGGGTCCCGTGTTCGAATCCCACTGGGCGTAAGACTTTGGGCAAGTCTCTTTGCCTCACTGGCCTCAATCCACCCAGGTGTATAAATGGGTATACCGGTCGGAAATGCTCGGATTGTAGCGCTGAATGAGCAGCTCATCTGAGTTCTACTGAAAGGTTTCAGGATAGACTGGGGTTGAAGTGTGAAGTCGGATGACACCTCTACCATTGTTGATATCAGACTACAAACCCAAACTTTAACTTTTATGTCGAATGTGCTTGATGGTCATCACCAAACGCAGGGAGACCCACTCTAAACTTTCTTCTCATGCCATCGTCCATCGCTCCTCAGATATCGCTCCGCAGCATCTGTAGTAGTGATGCTGAATCTGTACAGTTCTTAGAAGTCTTCAAGAGGTCCTCGAATTACTCTGGACTCAGAGTTCTCCTTTATCATTCTGCGCAGCATTCTCTGGTTTCAGTCACATTGGAGGAAACGGACCGAACAATGTCAATTGTTTCTGTAACGTCTTGATGATCCTCTTCGGTCCCGAAGTACCAGACTGGAACAAAAGAATCCTAGTATGTCTGAGTAAGACTAAGTAATATGGCTGAGATAACGTACATCTGAGACCAATAACACACGAACAAGTTTAGAAAATCATTGGAAGGCTTTTGTTAAGGGTGACAATGAATGACTAGAGGAAGATTGGCTCGCATACTGAGTCTACTCAGAATTCCTTGTTGACCGGGCTCTACGGAGTAAGCTCGCTGTTTACGAGTTTGTTGACAAATTATATGCAAGCATTGCATTGTTGTTGATGAGATTTTGCGCTTCTTCCTCCATGGGTTCGCCAAATTAAATGATGCGGAGTAATTGAATGATTGTCAGCTCTGCTGAAAAGCCATTGGAAATTACTGCTCGTCTTCGTCTACCAAGTCCGCTCAGAATTGCTTGTTGACCACACTCTACGGAGTGAGCGTGCTGTTTAAGGGCCTGTCACACTGAAGTGGTTCTCAAAACGTCCTGCTCCGTCCTAAAAAAATCGTAAAACGGGCTAGAACGTGTAACCCTTTGGCCAAATAATGCCTCGATATTCTGGAGCACCCTTCCCGTCCATGAAGTTCGTAAAAAGACTGTAAAAAGTTGCCACTACGTCCACTCCGTTCGCACACAGTTTGAGTCCGTTCAGCAAAATTTTCAAGAACGTAGTGAGAAGTAACTCAGTGTGATTGGGGCATTCCAAGTTGACAAGTTACAATGTATATGCAGGCATTACATTGGTTGTTGAAGTGATTTTGCAATCACCTCCTCCAGTGGCCTGAGACCAATATTCACAAAGCCCCTGTAACTTTAAAGCAGTCCATCCACATACAATATTGGGCCCAAAATGAGTGTCATGTGCTTCTGGCATAATGGATGGAAGAAAGATTGGCAATAATATTGCCCATTTTGATCTTCATATTGTGCAATAATGTTGCACGTGGATATAAATATAAGGAAAGGCAAATCCTTCATCATGCCGATAGTGAACAGTTGGTTGCCCACAAAAGGACAGTATTTTACGCCAAGTTACGAAATAGTTTCCGTAAAGTTACAAAAGCTTAAGATGACGTAAAGGAATTGAACAATCCTCAGCTCTGCTGAAAAGTCAGGCCGGGGAAATTTACCGACTTCAGAAATTGCGATCTTTTATGCAAATGAGATGGCACGTTCTATGCTATTTCACACTCTGGACGACTAACACTTGTGAACCGATGCCTGTTGCTCAAGATGATCTGACACGGTTCGCACGGTTCCCTCCGGCTCTGTGTTTGCGCTTTACACCATGGATTTACCATCAGACACTTTCTTTAGAGCACTTGTTGCTTTCTTATACACGGTGTCCAATATCATTTTGATGTAGATGTTAATGATGTGTTTTCGTCGGCAATTGACGTCTCAAGTAATGTTTGACTTCATCTTGGATCATGCCTTGAATTGATGTGACGTTTTAAGAGTGCTCTTCTTTTGCAAATAGCGCTCGGTTCCAGATCAGATGACTAAGAGTTGTGAAGAGGAAATATCTTGGGGGGGGGGGGTGATGGAGGCCTTAACCCTTTTGCAGCCTGCAACCCGAAGCATTGATAGGCAGTTTTCTTCAGTAGTACGAAACCGTCCAGCATGACATTGATGATTTTCAACCGTGCATGAATAACTTCAAAACATTAGGTAATGGTGCCAGACAATCGACTAAGTTTTGAAAACCGTCTGCAGTGTTATGTTGTTACATGGGCAGGTTTGCAATATTTATCAGTTACTGTAAGAACGCATTGTGTAATTCATGGGGTTGAAAAATCATGAGAATGGTGGGCCCATGTATTCTTCACAATCAACCTAGCGGAGCCCATTTCCACTACTAGAGTACAGCAGTTTCTGCCAAGTTTTTCGGTGAGCGGTGCATTTTTCGCAGCCTTTGGAGCGTCCTGCTCTACCAACAAGATGGCTGCCATGGAAGCCATTTTGCTCTACCAACAAGATGGCTGCCATGGAAGCCATTTTGAATTTCATTTCCAGATCATAATTGAAGAACCGCTGGATAATTTGATCCATAATTTCTGTGGTGAGTAGAGGGTGACTCCTGATAATTTAGACCTGCTGCTCTGCCAAAATGGCTGCCATGGTGGCCATTTTGAATTTCATTTCTGGACAATAGCTACACATGGGCAGTGTTTCCGCTAGGAATTTTTTTGAGGGGGGATAAAGAGAAAATTTGACAGAATTCTTGGTCGAAAACACAAATTTGACTTCTTAAGGGGGGATATCCCCCGTCCCCCCCTTTGGCGGAAACACTGATGGGCTGATGGGTAGCAATCGCTCTGTGGGACAATTTTACTGGATGTTGTGAGTGCACGGTCACGGTGGTGCAGTGTTAGCATCTTGATTTGTGTCTGAGAGGCAGTTGGTGAAATCCCAACCTCTCATTTTCGTATCGCTTGCCTGAAATAATCAAGTGAAGCACTGAATGAGCTGAGGTTTCTGGAGAGACTAGATTAATAACGTGAAGTGATTTGAGAGTGTATTACAGTCGCAATCTGTCGGCTTAATCTTTCTCAACAAGGTGAGGTCACTACCCGCTGCTCTTCTAACATCTGGTGACCTTGACCTCCTTGGGACAGATTACAACAGACAACACAAGTAGTTGATGGTTGAAGAACTCTTGAAGGAGACTGTTGTCTGGATCTGATAGCCACAAAGTTTAGATCAATGAACTTGGACTTGGTGGAGACTTCCAGTAGTCATTCTAGTGTCTAAAACTGATAGCGCCGAGCAATGAGTCATTTGGTCGAATATCATGACCCAAGAAGAACTACAGACATTTACATTGAAGTTATTGATGGCTCGCCCTGACTGAAGTCAGAAACTATCTCCATTTCTGTATCTGTGTTGCCAGCTTCAGTGTCTTGGTGATCCAGGCTTTTACCATGGTACGGTGTGGGCGGCCTGAAAGGTCAAGGTCAACAATACCAGCTCAATGAAGGTCAAGGTCATCAGTGCCAGTTGGTTGAGGTCAAGGTCATCAGTGCCGGTTGGTTAAAGTCAAGGTCATTGGATAAGGTCAAGGTCATCAGTACCGGTACATGAGATCAAGGTCATCAGTGCCAGTCGGTTGAAGTCAAGGTCATCAGTGCCAGTTGGTTGAAGTCAAGGTCATCAATTGGATAAGAGTCAAGGTCATCAGTGTCAGGTGGTTGAAGTCAAGGTCATCAGTTGGATAAGGTCAAGGTCATCAGTGCCAGTTGGATGAGGTGAAAGACATTGGACAAGTTTACTGGGGAATGAAAATAATGGCGTTGATGGCATACAAAATCAGGATAATTCATCCCTAGCCATTATGTGTTCATTCATTGACACTGCTGTGACTGCATCGCAAAGTACTTTTGTTATGCAGACGTTTGTTGATGAAATCAACAGTGTTGTTGTTAGTATGCTTTGCACCAGTCCCATCCTCATTAAATATTTGGAAAGTGTTCCCTTATGAAGACAAGTACTGTTCAACAGCAGCTGATAACGGATCTGTTGAGGATGCCGTGCACATCATCAAACAGGCTCTTATCTACTGACGTACTATGGTCTCAGCATAATTGCGCTATCGAGGAGCGCTAATAGCTCAGTGGTTACGATGTCGGCTTAGCGAGCGGCAGGTCCGGGGTTCGAATCCAGCCTGTGCCACATGGGATTAACCATCCCTGGCTCTTCAGGTCCGTTGTATGGGAAAGTATTACCCATGATGCCTTGTACTGTGTGCCTTTGCAAAGGCAAGTAAAAGACCCCATCCAAGTGAGGAACACGAGTAGCTTGAGAGATGGTCTCTTCCATAGAGGCTTTGCAATGACGTCATCCTGGTGGCCATTCTGGAGGACACAGAGCGCAGAGGTGTGAGCCGACCGTGACGTCACATTGCGTGAAGTGCCCCACGCCATTGTTTGACGTAACGTCATTGGGGCATGCATGGCTCATTTTGCGTGTCCTCCAGCATGGCCATTTGTGACGTCATATGCAAATTTGCCTCTATACCCCAATACTATGGCCAATAATGCTTTGGCTTTAGCCCTGATGGAAAAATCCAATCCAATACATCCAGCCTCTTATCTACTTACTTCAGAACGTTCTCCAACATAACTCCTCTATCACCCTTAGGACCCTGAATCTATATTTCATAAGGTGACCTGGATATTCAGTATTGTGTCTGGGTATGGTTACTTTATCGGAGATCATTCCTATAGAATTTTTCCTCACCCTTGTCACCCAGCGCCTGTCATTGATTGGACGCCGTGCTCCGAACTGATCGTCGCGAATCCCCCGAGTGAGGCTGTGTTCCTGAAAAATTGACATTTCCCTGTGCCTGGATACAATATTTTATCCTTAGGTAATGATAGTCCATCATAAAGAGGATGATGGTGACATCAATGACAAGAAATTTGTTTATGTGTTTCACCCGGCAGCATTTTAAGTTCCGAAGGTTGTGAAGACGTTGAACTTTCTAGCTGCGCTTCCATTACAGAAAAAGCTGGTAAAATGTCTGGGCTTATTCTGCTTCCATTACAGAAAAAGCTGGTAAAATGTCTGGGCTTATTCTGCTTCCATTACAAATAAGTCCGGTTCTATTGAGTGCGGATCTATTAAGCTTGGATAGCATAGTTAGTTGGGTGGCTTAATAGACAAATCCCAAATTCCCAGATCTGCGCACTTCCGCCGAAATCGCAAACACAACCTCGACCTGAAACCAGCTGACGTGACACAATCCATGATTCAGCAATGGTCGACTCTGACGCAACGTCGTCGAAGTCACTGTCGTGGGGTTCTCTGCGTCACGTCATTCAGTTTCAGACCGAGGTTGTGTTTGCAATTTCGACGGAAGTGCGCAGATCTTTCTCATTTCACGTCAATTTGGGATTTGTCTATTAAGTGGCAGGTGATGAAAAAACCAATGAAAAAGGTGCCGATAACGTTCCACTGCCGACAACATTCCACTGCGACACTCCGACAGCCCAAATAATGGATAGTGCTAGTCACAGTGCAGTAACAATCTGACTAGACTAGATTAAGGTGCGACGATCACCATCCCCAGCCTAATTTCATGATTTCCCACATTTTATTGACCTCCTGGATCAGTATGGCACCTGATCTCTATAGTACTGAGACGGTGACAGCCGAGTCCAGGTCTCACTGGGGATAGAACCTTCTCAGACAGCATTACCCATAATCAGACAGAACCAAATCACACACCTGATATTCTTTATAATAACACCTCTCTTATCCACCTGCACCACTCAAACGAATGAAGGTGTACAGCGCCGTCATCAGGATAATGGTGTCATGCATAAGTCGATTTTATAAGCTTCTGACACCTTACTTATGCAACGGAATACATACTGTCAGCAGTTTGCAGTACATTATCTGGGATTTACTACAGTATGCCCACGCCTTACTTTAACCCAAGCCCAAATGTCAGTACATGTACCAAATCAATTTTTCATCAAAGACTATCTGGAAAACCTGGGAACCAGTGTAAAGGCCTGTAAAGAGAGCGCGGCCTGTGTATCGCTCAAAACTCGAATGCAGCAAAGCTCATCTACCCCCAGGTTGGAGCAGACAGCATCTTCTGTTAAGTTCTCAAAAATCCTTGCGAATGAATTGGAAAGAATTTGAAGAAATATTCTTCAGATGGTTGATAGGAACAACCTTTCTTGAAATATTCTTCAATCGATACCAAAGGATGTGAGAAATATTTGACAGAAGTTGTCCTCTGCTGGACTCTGGGAGCAGATGAGTTAATAGACAGCTGCAGCTAAGGTTTTCTTTCCAGTGCTGCAGTTTCCTCTGCTCTACATCAAATTCACCCAATGTTGTCAATGGAACTAATAATGCCACATTTGGCACTCGATGCTGGATTTGATCTTACCCGTTATTTGTCACTTTAAAACCCTGTTTTAGCATCTCTCCTTTCCCCAGATACATCTATTTTTCAGTGCCGGAGCTCAGCTCTCCAACTTTGACCGAAGTTTCAAACCGGTCCATCCGTCACTGCTAAAACCATCAGATAAGGTCGCGGACAAACTGAACTAACACCTTATCATCAGCATGCAGACTGACGAATTCATCCCGTCATTATCAGTCCAGCATCACTTAACTGACCCATCCCTTGCCCAACCTCAAGATGAGGACACGCTGCATGAATGATATCGCATATAATCATCTACAACCTGAGCTGTTGTAGCTGAACGCTCTGTGCCTAGTGTTGTTAGAGCGAAATGTGTGATATCGCAAATGCATCTGAGAATTGACTGCCTGATTTCGCCGACCATTCCCGCAGCCAAGATGAGCACACAGTGTGTAGAATATTGCAATAAACCATGATAACGCCTTCCGCATCTTTCCAATGTGTCAATTCTAGTGCCTGCCAGTGTCACGTACATTGCTATTCAACCTGACCCTTGTGCATTGAATCCATCGGCAAGCGATGCACTGTAGCGCAGCAGCGAATACATTACCCATGATCCTCTATGAGTCATCGGCGGATCAATCCATTATTTAATAGTTGCTCCCGGTTGATGAAGTGACAACTTGGGTTGGAAGAAATACACAATTGAGAATACTGGTGTCTCTTGGTGTAAAGTTTAACATATCAAATGAAAGATTAGTTGTGTCAAGATTCCCTCTGCGAGAAGTTGTAGTTAGGAGAGAATGTAAATGACAGACAGGCTTGTCAGTTTCTTTGTCAGCATGGCTGCTTCTCATCGTTAGTTTTGTATCATCTGTATGAAAACACAGAAGTTGTGATTCTACAGGAGGATGTCAGAGTGTATGTTGCAGTGCTTCACGTAAGACGGGTGCAATCACGCTCGTGCCCCTGACCCGCAAAATTGCACCGAGGAGCTTGATCGACTGCATTCCTCGGCATCCTTGAACTTCAGGCGCGAGTGTGAACAGCTCTCCTTCACGGGTGTGAACAGCTCTCCTCAGGCCTTTGAGGAGCTCAACTGATTGAGCTCCTGCAGATTTCAAACATGAAGCACTGATGTTGTATGTATTTGATTTTTTCCATCAGGGCCAAGGCCATAGCATTGTCGACCCTGGTAAGTAATGAGGAGGCCATCACAAGCTACTCATGTTCCTCACTTGGATGGGGTCTTACTTGCCCTTGCAAAGAAACAAGGTACAAGGCACCACGGCTTACTGTCCCATGCGACGGACGTGAAGAGCCGGGAATGAAATCCCATATGGCCCAGGCTGGATTCGAACCCGGGACCTGCCGCTTGCTGAGCGGACGTGATAACCACTTGGCTATCAGGGCTCCACATCTGTTCTGTCACTTCTGAGGTTGCAGGTTCGATCCCTGGTTGGATCGGCTCTTTGTGTAACAGATGGTAATTCTCTTTGACAGTCAAGTTTTCGGCTAGCCACTCTGGTTTCCTCCTGTCGTCGAAAGAGCCAATGCTGCCATATTTGGGGTTCGGCCTTTAGATCTCAGTCAGATTAAAAAATGTATTACTTAAATGAGGGGGTCCTCCTTGGATCCGTGCTTGCTTGAGAATGTCCTCTCTGGTCTGCTTGGTCCCAGTGTGCATATAAAAGTTGTGAAGCTGGCCTCATTCGACATATGTGGGCGAGGCCTAGTACAGCAGGAAACAAATGGAAAATTCTTCTGCGTTTCACAGAGAACCATCCTCCCGGAGCAGGGGTTTTTACCTCGCTCCTCTCCATCCACTCGCATGTGTGAGTGTACTAGTATATGAAGAGGAACCAGACCAAAGCCCTGCTATGGGAGGATGCAGAGAACAGTGTCAGGTTGTGTATTTCAAGTCAGTAAGCTTTTCGCATAGCTTCTTCAGAAGACTTCCAGCTGTGGTTAGGTTCAGTTTCGTGGCACTAAAACTGTGCATGATATGTGTAGTTTAATGTAGAGTTATCGCTTCCAAGTTAATGCGAATCGAGCTTAAACCAATACTCATGGTTTTGCTGTAAAAATTGCAACTTTTAAAAATCCTTCACCAACTGCAAGCCTGAGTGTATGTACATGGTGTATCATGTCTACATGTCTATATCATGTATACACTGTGTTGAATGCACAAGCAATTTTGCGTAGGAGAGTCTGAGTAGTTCCGCGCTGGATTAGACACGCTAGGTGTTCGGAAAGGCCACCTGTCCCTATAATGAGAGAAATCAATCCAGCAGTGATGAGTCATCGGAACGCGCTAATCGAAATGTTTGAATTTACGAGTTTACATCTTCACCTCGGTAACGTAATTACCGGTGGAGTATGATGGTTACGGATGGAGGTCTGCTCTTTACCTACAACTCGTCAATAGCAGGTTCCTCCACTGGAGGAGCCTTACTCGAGTGGTTATCACGTCCCTTAGCAAGTGGCAGGTCCCGGGTTCGAATCCAACCTGGCCGTATGGGATAAATCATCCCTTGCTCTTCATGTCCGTCAACTGGGACAGTGGTAAGCCGTGTGCCTTGTAGTTTGTGTGTTTGCAAGGGCAAGTAAAAATGCCATCCAGGGAGGAAATGAGTAGCTTGAGACACATGAGTAGCTTGAGATGGCCTCCATACTCGCCGGGCCAATGATGCTATGGCTTCGGCACTGACGGAAAAAAACTGATACAATACAGTACTCCCCCTGTTGTCTTCCAAAACTTCAGCAATCAGAGTAGAGCGATTTGCCCAAGGAATCATTCACGGACCGGGTGTGCCCCCTGGATCCGCACCTGCTTGGCTTTCAAATCAGTCTTCTTTAAGATGAACGTAGCACCTCAGAGTTGCAGATTCTTGACTTTGGCCACTCCGGCTCCAAGTGGGTGGAAACTTATGCAAGGATTATTCGTCATCCCGATGTCTCTCATAATTTTTACGGTAAAAATGTGAAATCCAACACTCGCCTACAGAAAATACGAATATCATAGCCATGCGGATCAAAATCTCGCGTTTCTTCTTTTTCACGTTGTTGTTGAAGACAGCTGAAGGCGTCAGCACTCGACATCCTTAGGCTAAAGATGGTGATAATGATGATTACGCTGAGCAGAATCTTTGGTGCTGTCTTTTTCCTGCGTAATATGAACATGGTATTAATTGAAGATGGCATAAAGACAGGGTGGGGAGGAATCATGTGACAATGATCCAATTGTCATGGGACATATCTTCTTTGTCGAAACTGGCCGAAGGACATTTTGTCCCTAGAGTCCTTGTCCCGGGTCATTTCATCCTGGAGGATATTTCATGCCTTGGACATTTTGTACATGGACTTTGCATCTCCAAGGACTTTTTCATCCCCCAATATTTCCTGGGCGACAAAATGTCCTCTAACCATTAGATACCTCAACTGAGCAGACTTTCAAAGATTTTGTCTTCTTTTGAACATGAATTTTTTGGCCTAACAAAATGTGACCCCAACTCCAGCAAAAGCAGGTGCTTGTCGCAAGTGATCATCACTGGTCATCAGTTTACTCAACTATCACTGCTGTCCACTACTGTTGTCAACCTGCATAGACATACATTTCAGCTGTTGTGCTGTAAGGCTGATAACCCTTTCCTCGGTTGCGACAAGCACCTACTTTGCTGGCGCAGGTCACAAATATCCTCCCACTCTTAAGCTACGTTTACTGGCGCATATGGATTCAGTCCGTTTCCAGTCCATAAAAAACCGATCAAATGGACTTCTGCATTGTTGTGTCCGGAAAACTAGGGGTAGTCGGACCGGATCCATGCGCCAGTAAATGTAGCTTTAGTCTGTCATGTGTAATCACGATAAAAAACTTTGAGGACACTTGGTGATCATTCCTTAGTTTCTTTTGCTGAAACCTGTTTCTGGAAACATTTGTTGAGGTCATTGCACTGTTGGCATTGATCCTCTGAAGTATCTTTTTCCCTGCCTGGAGATAAACAGCTCTGTCACTAGATTCAGTGGCTCCATTCAGTGAAATCCAGTAAGATGTGTTCCGTTTGCGAGGTCATTCAGTGGATTAGGGAAATGGGAAGAAATAGAACAACATTGTTGCAGTATCAGAAAAAAATGTTGACGAATGGAAATATAGAGAATGCCGCCTTCCTGAAAGCTGCAGCTGATAAAAGTGTTAACTTAGTTAAAGCCC
>NMRB01001427.1:22545-38332 GCA_002633025.1 Notospermus geniculatus
AAGAGCTACAGACCTGGAAATGTGACCTACCCCCAGGTTTCATGACCTGAGCTACAAGATGGAATGAAAATTTCCAGTCTCCGATACCTGGTTCATGGTGAAATTGACATATCAAAAGTTGAGATTTTGTCTGTCACACTTTTGTTTCTTGAATAACTTGTCTCCGACGCCAGGTAGAGCACTAGCAACAAGTTCCTTCCCTATGTTTATGGCCCTTGGCAAGATACTGGCATCAACAAATTTATTCTCCAGTGTCAGCATCATAATGATATTGATATATCAAATTTGATATTTTGACATATCGGGAGATCTGCCACAGTAAGTGACTTGAAACTGGTATCACAACATCATTGCTCATCCACGGATGTTATTGCAACTGAAATTTTCAGTTTGCACCTGCTCGGTCGCATGATATTTGCTGATATCGTGGTGAGATTTTATATTCAAATTTGATAACATGACGTAAGTCAGAATCTGGTGATGATAGAGACCTAAAACCTTCACCTACACCTAGGTTATCAAGGATGAGCTTTCAGATTACGCAATGACCTTGAAGGTCAGAAGTCAAGGTCAAGGTCAAACAGTTCTTAAGCGCAAATCTCCTCAAAATCGGCCCAGCCGTTGCGGAGCTATCGTTGATAAACCTCGCGCCAATCGGAACTGGAATGGAGAGTAATAGTTCATCCCATCACAGAAAGCCATCTTGTAACCTGGGTGACAGATCAGAATACTGATGGTGGTCTTCTTCGCTCTCATAAGATTTGCTATCGACGTCTGCATAAAAACAAATCCCCTGTTTGTCTATTCATCTTCAAATAAATCATTGTGTACATTGTACGTCGACTGCCAAGGCTGATAACAAATAATGACACCAACCAATGGTACTAATTGGTATCCACCACAGACGTAAACTCTAGGGACGTTTAAACGACAAGCCAAAAAAAACCACATTCAGATTCGATCCGATCGACCCGCTTTCTGGACTGGATGTGTTCCAAATTTTCGAGTAGCGTTTACACACGCATGTTAATCTGGTCACATTCTGACTTCAAATTAGCCTACATGTACAATGTACCTTCGTGGAACTCTCCACAGCGAGTGCGGACAGTGGAGGTAGAAAAACCACATCAATGCGCATGCGCGCAGGTAGGATGAATGCCGGATTCGGGTCCCATTTGCGTTTAGACGAGAATTTTATCTGGTCGTATGTAGTCCAATGTGGTCCAATGCGGGTTCGGGACCAGCAAAATCGGTGGTCCATTTATAAATCCTGATTCGACCACTGTGGCATTGGACCACATTGGGTAGCGTTTACACGCAAAAGAGTTTTGAACCACATTTGGATTCGATCGGATCGCATGTGGAATTTTGCCTGTCGTCTAAACGGCCCTTCTGAGGACTTTCCGTGTGGTGAATAAAAAAGACGCGAAGAAAAAGCTTTTCCTATTATCTAGGAGGTGTGATCAAGTCAAAGGTAATGAGCAAAAAAGTACCCGCGTGTGATATTAAATCCTAATTTGATTTATATTAAATCCATGCGCATCGCGATTTTATTTTCAACCATGCAACACGGGTAATATGAGACTATTAACTTAAAATGAACTTCGAAGGCGACGAATAAGAAAAAACGTATTTTCTAAAACCCTTTGAAGCAAATAGATGATAATTTCAATCAGTTCTTTTTCAAATAGCGAATCGAGAGTAAAGCGAAAAATATGGCACTTTTAGCTCAATTTAGACATTATTGAGTGAACGTGATACGGCATGGGGAAACTGGAGTTCGCGGAGAAAAATTGCGACCGCGAAACTGTCCAGGTATCAGTACCCGACAATCCCGCCGCGAATTGCACCACCCTCACTTTACCTAGACTGGCCCCTGTCCTCGTATTAGCGGAGCGGCTCGATGACAGGGGACCAGTCTATACAGTTTCCGGTACCGTTGATCAACAGGATGAAGTATTTGAAATACATGTAAAATTGCATGGCACAAAATCAACCGGGGTTTCCTCCAGACGAGGAGGGGGATACACCCCCACATCAAATGATTTGAGGGGTGTGTCACTAGTTGACCCTATTTTCCCTCAATCCAGACTAATTCTGCTAAAAATGTTATTTTTAGAAAATCGTGGAGCTATTTCAAGACATAGAAGCCACAGACATCTTAGCATTTTCAGGTTCAAAAAAATCTTTAGGAGGGACAAGTTGATGTCTAATGAATGTACGATATAATTGCTATATTTTGCTAGGTTTCACGTCCTTTTATTTGATCAACATTCAAAGAATATAGAAACAACCATAATCAGGCACAGTTGTGAGTGTGTTAAGAAAGGCATCAATATTGTTAGATTATATAAGGAGTTTAAAAAATGAATAACACTGCACACGAATATCTAACATTATCAGTTAAGAAACTGAGAATAACTAGATTTCACCCGGTTGTGTTGGTAGTCAGCCTGAGAAGCAGTGGTTACACAACATAAAATTCCCGGGTTTTTTTGCGGTCACACCTGTGGATTGTCGGGCTACGAGAAACCCGTGTCAGAAAAACACGGGTTTTTGAGACACGGCAAGCTCGCCGTGCTTTTCGAAACCCCCGTGTTTACGTTAGTTCTTCGCACGGCTACAGATGGCGCAGCCATTAAGTGACGTCGTTTTCGCGCCAACAATAGTGAGGTTTCGCAAGCGCCCGGCTAGGCCATACGACAACGTTTATCTATTGTTTGGGTATACCCACACAATAGATAAACGTCGTCGTAGGGCCTAACCGGGCGCTTGCGAAACCTCACTAATGTGTACCAATACAGAAATGAGCGAATGAGTCAATGCATGCAGCGCAACTGTCGCCGGGCTACTTAACTACAACGTAGTAGTGTGACCTCTCGCCGAGATTTTCGTACACACGGGTTTGACACGGGTCTGGGAAAACACGGATATTTTCAAAAGGAACCTTAGCTTATAATGGGGGTCCTAGCTACGATAGGGCAGCACACCGAAACCCGGTCCTATACACTGGATGCCTTTTGTGTGGGAAACTGATCAGGACCGGGGTGTCATTTTCTTTTCAATAGTTTTTACCACTAGTGACACCTACATGTATTGAGGCAGTGCGCTAGGGTCCCCAAGCTACGGTTACACCTGTTGGAAATAGGCCTACCCGTGTTTTTCCAGACCCGTGACAAACCCGTATGTATGAAAAGCGCCGTCTTTTGTATTGCCGGTACCCCATTGAGTAGCCCGGCGACATGTGGCGCTCCATGCACTGAATCTTCGGTCATTTCTATATTGACACACATTGTTGGAGGCGCGAAAACGACGTCACTTAATGGTTGCGCCATCTGTAGCCGTGCTAAGAACTAACGAACACACGGGGATTTCGAAAAGCACGGCGAGCTGCCGTGTCCGTGTTTTCCAGACACGGGTTTCTTGAAGCCTGGCAATTGATAGGTGTGACCGCAAAAAACCCGGGGATTTTATGTAGTGTAACCACGGCTTATGAATTTGCCTTCATAAAATGCCGTAGGCCTACTGCACACACTGTGGATGGTTGCCTCGATTAGTTAACTCGATTAGTTAACTCTTTGACGCTGCGCATAAGTGAAGTTGCTACACTTAAGAGGGATCTAATGACCGTAAATTAGAGAAATTAAAGATAATGTATCATGACTTCAATGTTTACATTCAATGTTTATAAACATGGCTGTTTACATTATGTTACATGTATTTTGGAATTTTGGGATATGCCAACCCACCAAATTAAAAACTTTCGGCATCAAAAGAATTCTTAGAGGGGCATGCCACCAAGAAATTACTCATCAGACAAAAAAGACTGGACACAAACAAACAAAATTGTAAATAAACAATGATTTTTGTTGCCCTCGAAAATACCCGTGATACATTATCTTTAAAAAGCAGCAGTGTTCCAAGTAGAAATCCTGCAGAACCATTCGCTGAATATGCACTTGACAATACCACACATTTACAAATATAAAGATGGTCGTATGAAAATTTTGCAAATTTGCGGCCCTGAAAAGGGCCTTCAGGCAGGATCGCTAAAAACAACCTTCCAGAAGATGATACATGTATACATTTATGAGAATCAGATTATAAGAGGAAGTCCTCTAAATATACAAAGTGGGGTTCAATTTGTGGCCTGTTCCTACTTTTGTATTTAGATTCTGATGCACATAGAGATACACATATGCACATAATACATGTATATCATATACATGTATTATGGTGCATATGTGTATCTCATCTTCTGGAAATTGTTGTTTCTGATCGTCCTGAAGAAGGTCCTTTTCAGGGCCGAAAATTTGCAAATTTTCATACGACCTGTCTCTATGGTGAATGAGAGTGTTTTTTGGTGCAGCCAAAAACCTTACTCCGCGGTGGTGCATTTGATGCTCACTGGCGGCTTTTATCACAATCCGGGTTTTAGTAGGCTACCACGGGAAGGCTCCGTCACCATGTTAGTTATCACTGGTATCTGGAACATTAATAAATGTGTCTAGTTCTAGGAAAGATAAATTGAAGGCTAAACCTGCGTATTAATACACAATACAGCATTTCATCAAACAAACATTTTTTCATCCCATATCTGTCGCGGATCAAGAGGATTATCACACAACGGTTGATCGGACTTTGGACTGTCGCCCTTTTTCCGAGGACGACCGGAACAAGTTCCACAATATCCGGCGGAATAACTTCCCAATCAGACAATAGATGAAAAAGTTGGCGAGAGAATTTATGTTCTGGAAAATAACTGAAATGTGATGTAACACTAATATCATTTCTAGTTGTTTAACCGTCATGTTAGACATGGAATCCAAACTGGATGCAATGGAAACCTTTGTCAAAAAGAAACAGACTTGCGGAATTTCACAGACAACGAACACCAGTGCGATTGTTACTAACATCAATGTCGTCCGGTTGTTCCTGTCACGTTCAGAACGCCTGCTGTTGAGATTACGGTTTGAATCCATTCTGGTGCGAGACGTCCAAGCCTCCCTAAGCACCTTTATCATCCTCATATTCATCGCAGTGACCAATAACATCGGTATTAAGACATTTAAAACTGAGTCTATGATAAAGTAGGTTGTTATGTACGTTGCGCTCCTTGAAAGACGTCCGCGGCGTCGGGCCGTCGTCGACCCGTTGACACCTTTTACTTTCTGGATCTCACGCTCGAAGATCCGTGGCATGTTAAAGAGAACAACGTATATACACACTGACACAGTACTTATCACAACCATTCGTCTGTTCGTATGGATGGCACGGAACGGTGAGTAGACAGCCATGAAACGATGTGCCGTCACCACAACCACGATCCAAACGGTACAGTCCCGCATAACTTCCAGAAAGATGTACGTTATCTCCTCGACGTACGTACCTATCACAGAGTACGATAGCACTTTCCAATCGTGTTTCAAGAAACATCGCAAGGAATTGGAAGCAAAACTTGCTATGAGGAATAAGGTGTCAGCAGCTGCTAATATCTGCAGCAATAGATTTGTGGGTGGTTTGCTTTTGTCTCTGGAGAAAGCCACGATACATATTGGATTCACAATCATTCCTAGCACTGATATTACAGTCACAAACCCACAGTTCGACACCAGTTCTAGTTTGTTCGTATCAACAGTAAAGCCAAGATCAAATATTCCAGTAAGATCTAAAGTAATGTTGCCAATATCACTCGCCGACGAATTGCCGAGACACGAGCCTGGGGCACTCCCAGGAAAACTGTACGGACAACGTTCTTCCATGTCCAGTTTCTCTATCGGCAAACTTCCTGGAGTCAAAGTAGTTAATTTTAATCCAATCTGATTGATTTCAGGGCGTGTCAGGCCTTCTATTCACCGCCGGTATGCTTTCAATCCAACGAATTCCCATGACTTCTACAAGTACATTCACATTATATCATTATATCCCACTGCTCTTCGCTTATTAAATCGAAATTGGAGTTCATACGTATCGCAAATGAATTGAGTGGAAACCGTATCTCGTCCATTACTAGGTTCACCTTTGTCCATTCAGACGCGAACTTATCGCAAAGGCGTTAAATATTCAATTACGCTATGATATACGTGTAGTATAAGATAAAATGGAAAAGGTATCGCCCGATGTTTTAGAATTTCACCTCTTTTTATCACAAAATCACTTATCACTTTGTTGAAAGGTTTACGGTTATCTCCTCAACACGACACATCATGCCGATACGAACCAAGCTCTTTCACAAATGAACTTGTAAAATGTAGGGCTTCATCCACAGAATTTACTGACAACCAACAGCAATATTTACACCAATGCGCTTACCGTTCATTAAATCCTGCTATCTCCCAACACGTGTACCTCCGATGAATACATTTAATGAAGCAAGAAATTATATTAGTTCCACCGAACACACGACAGGTTTCCCCGTTCCACCGGAGGTTCAAATTTGAATAGGCGAAGTAACACGGGAAACGAATAGGCGGTGAAATGCAACACGATATTAGTTCTAGCTGAAGATAAGTTTCCGAAACAGATCCTCTTCATGAATATTAGTACATGTAGTCCTTCTAAAGAAGACGTCAGTATTATAACGTTATCGTTTTTTTAACATGTAGACGGTCGCCGCCGAAAGTCCTCTGTTATTCTAATAAATCCCTTTTTGACAGAAAGCATTCCATGTAATATATAGTCCTACTATGACTTGTTGATGATATATTGATAAAAATCCAAGGCACTTACAGTAGTGAATCATGCAAATTGATCAGCAACACATGTTTGGTAAAGTTTCTAACACAACTCAGTGAGATGCATGGTTGAAAAGGCCTGAGAGAATCATGTTCACGAATCACAGTTGTTGCCTGTTTCACTGAAATCACATCTGTCGTCAGGTCCGCAAACAATCCACTAAGTAAACAGAAAAGTAGACACGCGTTGCATGCTTCAGAGGTCGACAAACAAAACGGTAGCTTCTCTTTTATCGGTCCTGCCAGGCTGGAGGTAACCACACCTCTTGCCAGAAGCATAGCATCGTTCTCGTGAAGGAACTGTCGCGGCGATCAATTAGACGAGACCAACCATGGAGGGGCGGCAGCTCCTTTGGTGGTATTAAAGATTTTCTCATTTTTCCAAACGAAGTGGCTATTTATCAAGCCCGGCTCGCTAAACAGTACGCAAAATAGGGCTTAAACGTCGAGCTGCCCGTATTTCCGGAACCAGGTGGTAAATACTCTACCACTGACTAAAGTGTGTTGATTGGCACATTGCAAAGATGTGGGACCTTCACCCCTGAGGTCGAGTGTTCGATTCCCGTGTGGTCATGAAATTTTTCCTTTTTTTTCTTCTTTTTCTTGTTTTCCTTTTCTTAGAAAATTATGTTGACTTTATAGAACCAAAGAAACGAGCAAATCCAAAATGTGATATTCATATCTATATATTACATATCATATAGATATGAATATCACATTTTGGATTTGCTCGTTTCTTTGGTTCTATAAATGTACCTCGCTACCAAAACTTTATGTTGACTTTCCAAATTTTTACATAGAACAACTGGTTAATTATTTTTTTCTTAGTGGCGACACGTATAAAATCGTCTACAGAATCGTCGCATCATCCTGCCTGGTGTGTTCGGACTCACCGGCAGATTCTGACCTGTGGCAAACCCCAGCGGATAATCTTGAGACTGACGAAAACCGAGAGTCTGAAGCTAGGCATGCGACCACAGTGTCTAAGATTTGGGTCATCGCACAGAAAGAAGGGTTGAAAAAAGGATAAATTGGCTTCGGAGACCCCCATGTTGCGAGCAATGAAGCACCACCGCACTGCCGACTTCCGAACTAAACAAGCTGAAGCCACTGTATATTCATGAGGAGGCGTGTCTTTATTGCCAGCTCGACGAACAATGCTGAATTTGAAGCCTGCTTGTCAAGCTAGCTCGATAAATAACACTGAATCCACGTTCTCCTCATCGAGCGGCTTGACAAAAAGACAGAAAGTAGTGCTTATTCATCGAGCGGCTCGATATCTTTTCCAAATCAGTTTTCGCATCAATGGTGGTTATTTGATGCAGTACAAAATGGGGTCGGGTTCTACCAGAAACCCGGAACGACTGCGTGTGGTCGATGTAATCATTTTCCACGAATGAATGATTTTTACACCGCAGGGGAGTAAGATAATTTGACGTACGTCATCTCTACTTCCACTCCACTCCACACCACAAGGAATTGGATGAATTATTTCCGATTACCTCCGCAAGGCAGCAATTTGAAAATTCAGATTTCCCACAGCGTCTATTGCACGCCGTTTATCCACTCCAGCCTAAACCACGGTTTACAATGCCAAAGGTGCAGTTTACAACCGTAAACAGTGGTATACGGTCGTAAACCGGAGCCTAGGGATTGTAAACCGTGGTTTAGGCTGGAGTGGACTAATATCGGCATGCCAGTTTGCAATATTCTTGAACAGCTTGAGATCGCCTCTTCCGTACTTACCAAGCTTCGGCCCTGGTGGAAAAATCTAAAACAAAAAAAAATATGTCGCTGCAAATGCGTTGTGTACGAATGGATACTGCAGTAAGAAGACTGTTCTCTCTGATGTTGCGACTTCCACAAAACCGCTATGAATAATGATGGCTTGTCATTCGGTGGTGCATTTAAAGCACGTTTGTATGCATTAGGTGACTCTTTATCCCTCCCCACCTTGATAAGACTGGTCTCCTCTCTAACCTGTAGTCAGTGGTAACACGGAGGCTGGACTGATACTATATCGAAACAAAAATGGCCGCCATACCTTTCATCACTTGAGAAGTTCATCGTGCTGTTATAGCGTGACTAACCCTTCATCAGGTAAGGTAACATGCTTCAACTCATTCTTTTATGTGTACAACACTCTCAATGCCAAATTGGCAACTTAGATCATTCAAATATATAGATTTCAACAGTTTTGTCGAGTATATATGGCGTTGCCTGAAGCTGGGAATCCACAGCTGATTTTCTGCGTTGCGACTTGCTTTGCAACCTGCTACCTGCGATTGAATACGATCGCAAGGAAATGATACCGGTCAATTTGACCACATCTTCGCCATTGGTGGAAATCACGTCTAGCGAGTCGACTACGGCGATCGAGTGCCCAGTTGCAACGCAACCCAGTTGCAAAGCAAGTCGCAACGCACAATCCGCTTGAAAATACATCGGCCATCGCGAGATACAAAAGCCTAATACATACAGTCGTGCTTTAAACCAGGCACATAGTATACATGTACTGTACATGTACAATTTCTATGCATTACCCATTGATCAGCGTCGTGAAAGTGAGTGATTCTACCTAAATCATGGCATTCTGTTGCGTCGAGAAGAAGCAACAGACGATATCAGAGGTTCTTAGCGCTCGATCCCTTCGGCACCGTACACCCCTGCGGTGAGATTGCAGTAAAAACCAGTGATTACCTCAGGATGGGAAGAGGGGATGACGGTAATAGTGAAATGGAATTGAGGTCGTGCCTCCAACATAGCCAATCACCGATCTTTAATAGACGGTATTTAAAGGGAGACATCCGAAAGATATTGCCCGGCGGGCACTAGTTGTTTTTGTTTTGATTAGCGCACAGCGCCGTCTGTTAATCAGCGGTGACACTACGCTATGGCACAGGCCCCTGGAGAGCTATCAGTGAGTTTAGAATACGTATCTAACAAAAAAAACACTAGTTTGCAAAAAACACAGCCCGAGCTCACGAATTCGTGAGCTCGGGGTGTGTTTTTTTTAGATACGTTTGGTTAGGCACGTGTTCTAAACTCACTGATAGCTCTCCAGGGGCCTGTGCCATAGCGTAGTGTCACTGATGATTAACAGACGGTGTTGTGCGCTAATCAAAACAAAAACAACTGGTGTCCGCCGGGCAATATCTTTCGGATGTCTCCCTTTAAGACTTGAGTCGTCCATTCTTGCACATGATCTCGGAGCACCAGTCTGATCCCTCTTACCAGGAAAATAATGAAAATAATTGACATCCGATTTTCGGTTCACGTTCGTTTCGGAAACTACGACGACTCAAGGATGATCGTTACTGTGATTTAAGGATGCTCCTAATTGCGATTAGCTGTCAAGATATTACGTTTGATCCAATGAATCAGATTGAATTTGACTGGTGAGTAATCACAACAGCATGAATTGCAGCTTTTTTAATCGTTCAATGTCGACTTACATGTAGCGTCCGAAAATCGATGTCTGGCTGCTGTGGACATTTAAGACCTTGCAGGGGAAAGACAACTTCGAATTCCTAATCGATTTTTTTTTCATGTTTTTTTACCGAATATTATGTTTTATTAGAAATTACATGTACAAACAAAATTATGAACGGCTGTAGTCACTTATCTGTATTTTTTTCATATTTTTGCTGACAGTTTTCTTTACTTTTAGAATTGAGCCCACACCTGACTGACCCCCTCGATTACTGACCCCCTCGATGATCCTAAAGTTAGTCACCCTAGGAAATGCCTCACGTTCCTAAAGCTAGGCACTCGATCAATTGCAGGTCGGCGACCGGTATCAGTTCCGATCGTATTCAATCGCAGGTAGCAGGTTGCAAAGCAGAAAATCAGCAGTGGATTCCTAGCTTAAAGCCAGGAATCCACCATTGATTTTCAAGCTGATTTTGCGTTGCGACTTGTTTTGAAACTGGGCACTCGCCGGAGTGGACTCGCTAGACGTGATTTCCACCAATGATGAAGATNCTGATGTGTCGCATCCCAAGTCTGCAAAATTGTTTGCGAACTCAAATTTTGACAACCTGTTATAACTTAATTAACT
The DNA here is from genome assembly GCA_002633025.1 of Notospermus geniculatus. NCBI lineage: Eukaryota > Metazoa > Nemertea > Pilidiophora > Heteronemertea > Lineidae > Notospermus > Notospermus geniculatus. Next base: position 33,340 of record NMRB01001427.1, read on the forward strand.
CCATCGTAATTAGTCATAATGAACAATTCTTTCACAGAACGGGAGCCTAAAGGTTGTAGCTAAAACATTTTGTTAACATCAGTTTGTTACTTTTTGTCATGAATATGTTAGGACGCTTGTTTTCAAAGAGCGTCAATAAAGTCGGCATAGGTAGCCCCCAGCCTTAAGGCTGATTCATACTCCGTCCGGAATTTGCGCCGACTATGATCAATTTCACTGCGTGTGCACATTCACGTCGTGGAAACCTGCGATCAGTTTCATGCGCTTGACGGTCCGCAAGCGAGTATGAATCAGCCCTTAGGAGCACCTGCAGCCTGCCCGCAAGGAAGCTGATATTGTCAAAAAGGTTGAAATTGTGGGAAATGGGAACAGCAATTCGAGGTTATTAAAATGACGAATTGGACTAACCAGAGGGTGATGAAAGGAGAAGTGTTTTGTGGTTTGATCTCTCAAACCGCATGATTGAAACTGATGATCAATATTTACAAAAGTGGTGCCTTCGTCACAACGTCTTCTGTTTAACAGAATTTCCAATTTGCTGGAGACATTCATTTTTGTAATCGAAGAGTAATTCTTTCTACCTTCGGGGAATATCTGTGAAACAATATAATCCAAGTCGATCTCCGATATCGGAAACGACTTGGAATATATTGTTTCACATTGTGTGTTGTTTTTTGTGCTTTATTTTGTCTACGAGGAATATCCGTGCGTTACATTTAAATGAAGATAGGCGTGATAGAATCTAATGCCCCCGACGTCTTCCTGATATCCCCCTGTGTTGTTTGTCACAGGATTAAGGGTCTTGGTCTCTCTCGAGTCCATTTCAATGGTGCCGCTTAATCTGTAAATGTATTTTGGGGGGACATCACATATCGGGGGACATTAGATTCTTTTACACCGGGTTTATTCATCGAGCCGCCTGATCAAAATCGGCAATGATCCGTCTACATCAAGACCTTCTCGCAATTTTCGACGGACATCGATTCCGAAGCGCCAGAAAACGATTCTGCCATTTTCGCCTCCAATTATGGAGACAAATCTGGTTGGTCGATATCAAATTGACCTGGTTGACTCAGATGAATATTAATGAGGGCGACTCGGCGTTTGAGCCAAATTTTGCATTTATCGACTGGATAAGTAGCCACTTTCTAAAATGAATTTATACGGAATTTATACGGGAAATCAATTTTTTTGTGAATGCATTCTCTGGCTTTGATTACATGTAAGTCAAGCCTTCAAGCATCGTATATAATAGCTAGCCATCAACAGATGTCAGATTAAGGCACAAATTGATGATTTGTGCTTAAGTGCACTGCAGTGCTTAGGAGATTATTCTTTTATGCAACACCACCAACGCAGACGCAAAAAAAGACATCTGTATCATGATTGAAATATTTCTTTACGGACACTATGTTCGAAAGAAACACATTAATCATTTTTCTCCAATATGATTGCGAAGGTTTTTATAACGTGCAACCTTTCGCCCTCACAAAACCTGACAGATGGTTTTCAATGCGTCTCCGTGGAGCGTTCATGGCTCTACCTAGAAATTTTCTCTTCACAACGTGTCATCAATCGACACTTGCATGCTTATTATTCATCTAAATTGCCTCCGCGGAAATCGGTATTCCATTCGGGGAAGATCAATCTCGACAACGACGGAGCATAAAAAAGAAAGAGATATATTACAAGGTTAACAGTACCAACAGGCGGTTTACTTCGCGGTTGCCGATCAATCTTCGTCAGCTATCCATTCGAACAATCCAAGCGAATGTTCACATCCGCGTAGGAGTTACCCCGAAGCGAGGTCTTGGCACGATAAGCATCACCCTTGAGATCATTATTGAGAGTCTTCAGGTGTATATTGCCGGTAATAGTGTGAGCGTCCGAAGAGGCGCGGTGTTCATTTCAAGTACAATGCTCAAGTGCCCGAGGAATTATTTACCCGGAAATTACTAAGATGAACTAGAGGCGTCGAAGATGTCGTAGGCTTGCCCCCAGGCCATGAAAGCTAGCTCTGCCCCTGATGACGTCTGCCATTCACTGATGCGTTGGCTGTCCTCGAAAGTTCAACATTGTCGTCAGTGAGGTTGGCTAAGCCACGGCCTGGACAGAATTGGTCTGTCCTAGGTTTACCACGAAAGAAAACAAATAAATTTCTTGGCGATATGCTGCCGATTCGAAGAAATGAGCCACTACCACTCCACTCGGGAAGCAAACAGCACCTTGTCACTACCCGCAATTGATAGCTTAGTGTTCCTTCTCGATCAAGTTTATCATTTAATGCCGTGTAAAAATGTTTATCTGTTCAAAAATAGGTGCAATGCGTCGATATCGACAACGTTTTTCAGCACCCAAGTTTCGCGAAGATTCCTGGGGGGGGGGGGGGGGGGCGNTTTGCCGTCTTCGACGATGTTATATCGTGAATGCTGCTCAGAAGAATGCTCGGTTCCCCCTCTTTTGAAATAGGCTTTTGAAATAGGCTTGAAGTATGTACGAAAGCCCGGAGGGCACGGGCGAAATTCTAATTAGTTTTCAAAATTTGGAATGCAAATTCCAAATTGCAAATGAAAAAAGGACTTAACCTAATTTGACCATTACGCTTACGCCATGAAGCCGATGTCAAATAGCTTTAATGCACAGCGATTGAATGGCAATAACTGTTTCTGGTTATTGCCTCGCGGTTATTTTCCTTTGTTAGGTTTGTCTTGTGATGCTGATTGAATAATGATGCTCCGTGTAAGACTGCGCACCCAGTTCCTTCTTTGGCATTCAGTGTGCTTTGCCAACCACATCCGTTACGGTGATTTTATCCTTCACCATTATGGTTATGATTCGCTGGGGGCATGTAAAGTGTTTTTCACATTGAACTGGCCAAAGGTACTTAACTGACCTCTTGTCACTAAACTGTAATGGCGTGATCACAAATAATAAATGTTGCACAACCTTCGGCAGCCAGTGTCATGGCTGACTGGCTTTGGCTGACACCGTGAAAGAGCTATACTCGTTTTCAAGTCAGGGATAATCTAGTGTTGTGCAACACCACTACCTTTTGGTAAATGTGATCTGGTCACATTTATGAGTTCAACTAAGTACCTTTGGCCAGTTCAATGTGAAAAACACTTAACAGACTTTTTATTTGTCAGAGCAGATTCGGAATTTAGCATTTCGGAAGAGCCTTCTGGGCTTTCCTAAGGAAAAGATGTGGGTTTTGATGTATTGCTTCTACTATTTCATCTCGACGCGACAGAAATGCTGGTGATTGCACTCAAGTCATCAAGACTAGAGTTCCAATGTCTCATGTTTCAGTCGGAATAACTGAAGGCACCTATCCACGGGAGAGTTACATGTATTAAAGGAGCTGGACGTCCAAGTTGTAAACACTCACTCACTGGTTCTCTATCCACGCGACGCCTGCGGTGCTGCCACCTATTGTCGGTGATTTGTACTGACGTGAATATCGTGAGTGAGTTGCATTGGACCGGGCACCAGTCTAACGATCACGGGGCGCTACTGGTGCTGCCACCTTCACGAAGGAATAAAACTAGTTTGCTGGCCACTGTTTGTAAACAGTTTGTTTACAACTTGGACGTCGAGCTCCTTTAAGAGTTGGCTCTGTACGGGCAACTCAGCTACATGTATGAGCAGTTTCTTTTGTCGTTGGTCTCAACATGTAACTAAGCCTAGCGCACATCGACCTTTGCGACTGGAAGCAACTACCGGCAATGGCGTTTCCGGCAAAGAAGGGCGAGTGGCTGGAAACAGCAGCAACTGATCAGATGCTCAAACAGGCCGATGTGCGCGCACCGGCAACGCTATTGCCGACCGTTGCCGCTAGTTCCAGCCAGTTGCTCATGTTCTACTCGTTGCTGACCGTTACTTCTAGTTCTCTTCGGTCGCTTTCGATGTGCGCGCGCTAGCAATGAATTTCCTTTGTTTGTGGAGCACACCTGGTCATGTGACGGAATCCCGATTGGTCCGATCGGAAATCATTGACAATTTCCGTGTAGCATTCAGTACAGTTGCCTGTCCGATGTGCGCGCTCCAGATTGAAGACTGGATTGTGCCACTTGTTGCCGCAATGACCAGTCGTAACCGATGTGCGCGGAACGCGTACATCGATAGCGACTGTTGCGTTCAGTTGCTTCCAGTCGCAAGGTCGATGTACGCTAGGCTAGGAAACAAACAATTGTGAATTGCCCATTACATAAAAACGCAGGATATGTTTTACTGTGGCTGTATCCAGTTACTGCATCAATTTAAAATGATTAAAGGTACCACCGTGGAATGTTTTCGCCCCTGATGATTCGGATAAGAACAAGATTGGTTGCTTTACTCAAACACTGCATTCAATTCAGAAAGTCCTGACGTCCTCCGACGATAATGTAGTGTGAAATGTTAGTCTGTCTGAATACATCAGAGCTCTGCCTGCATTTTTTTCAATGTATGCTGTAAACTTGGTCTTTATTCTTTGAAGTACGTATCAGCATAAAGGAATCAAACATCTGTTCAACTTACAAATTTATCATCTTATTATAATGGAAGGACTCCATTTTGAATTACGTCCGTGCCAACTGGAGTTGATAGCATCATATACAGGTGTACGGTATAGTGTAGCTATGTGTACAGGTGTTCGGTCAACGAGGAAACATGGGCTTTGTCACGCACGCTCTCAAAAACTATGCACTGACCGCAGACAACACCGTTTCGGAATGTTTACTTATTATGTGGGGAGTGTTCTCCACATACTTTTAGACCAGAAAGTGATGCGGGCTTGGCAGAATCAATGGCTTTTCTGCACGAATCGAGCGGCGCATTCGCTATCACCTTTTTTGTATTGCGCTGTTGCACTTATTAACCATCCGCACCAATTCCGTGTGAGCCGCAGAACATCCTACACCTGTCTTCGGCCATCGCCACATCATTTACATTGCATGGGCGGTATCAGGATACTTTCCATCTGGACAATTGCCCATGATTTCTGCCCCCCCCC